>JAQJVL010003488.1:0-60219 GCA_035578905.1 Stictocephala bisonia | reverse complement strand
ATGTTTACGTTCGGAGGCTCATATTCCAACCAATGGTGTGCGTCGGATGTCATAATCTCTGAACAGTGTACAATCGGCCAACCAATGGCATGCGGCGGATGTCACAACCTCTGAACGGTGTACAATTGGCCAACCAATAGCGTGCGGCGGATGTCACATACTATGAACAGTATACGGTCCGGAGTTCGATATTTCAACCAATGGCGTTCGGAGGAGATACATTTGCCTGAACGTGATGCATACGGAGGTCTCATTTTAGGAGCCTCCGTGTGGAGTACCGCATGTCTGATCTAGTCACCGAAAGAGTTGGATAGTCATGATGTATATGTCTATATATATTTCTAAAGACATAAAAACCACAAATTATGTAGGCGAGGGGTTCAATTACAAACACTGTACTTTTATTATATATTTTCAATTATTTAAATATACCAGCCTAGGAAATTAATACTTTTTAAAGATTGTTTTAAATAAGGCTATAATTTGTATATACTTTCATCTTATCAGAATTGCCATTTCAATAAACCGATCTACTTATCAGTAGTGTATATAGTAGATCAACAGCAGCATTGAACTTTCATGACAAAGGACACAAGTGAAATTGAGACTATCGTATCATCTCCATAGTATACACTACTCATTGGACGGTCATGTGAATACATTGATGGAAGTATGTGTCGTGTCTCTGTGAAGAGTACATGCTATAGAGTAGACTTTATAAAGAGATATTTTATAAAATTAATGATATTAAATTAATCCACAGATATAAATAAATAATAGTTATTATCCTTTTGTGACACACTTATAGTAAATAATGTCAAACATGTATGTATACTAATTATTTATTATGCATAGTCTTTAAAATTGTTAGTTTATACCATAATTATCTTTATTAAAGTTAAATTTAAACCAGTTCTAATTTTATTATACATGCTTTTAAGTCAAACAAAGACTAGCGACTATTTATTAAAGTATAATTGTTCGTAAACTGTTGTAAACCTATGACCATTATAGGATCTGGTACAAATATCTAGTCTTGACCATCATAAGATCTGGTACAACAAGCTAGTCTCGACCATCATAGGATCTGGTACAACAAGCTAGTCTCGACCATTATAGGATCTGGTACAACAAACTAGTCTTGACCATTATAGGATCTGGTACAACAAGCTAGTCTCAAACATCATAGGACCTGGTACAACAAGCTAGTGTCGAACATCATAGGATCTGGTACAACAAGATAGTCTCGACCATCATATGACCTGGTACAACAAGCTAGTCTCGACCATCTACAATCTGGTACAACAAGCTAGTATCGACCATCTACGATCTGGTACAACAAGCTAGTATCGACCATCTACGACCTGGTACAACAAGCTAGTATCGACCATCTACGATCTCGTACAATAAGCTAGTATCGACCATCTACGATCTGGTACAACAAGCTAGTATCGACCATCTACGATCTGGTACAACAAGCTAGTATCGACCATCTACGATCTGGTACAACAAGCTAGTATTGACCATCTACGACCTGGAACAACAAGCTAGTCTCGACCATCATAGGACCTGGTACAACAAGCTAGTCTCGACCATCTACGATCTGGTACAACAAGCTAGTATTGACCATCTACGATCTGGTACAACAAGCTAGTATCGATCATCATAGGATCTGGTACAACAAGCTAGTCTCGACCATCATTGGATCTGGTTCAACAAGCTAGTTTCGACCATCATAGGATCTTGTACAACAAGCTTGTCTCGACATTCATTTGATCTGGTACAACAAGGTAATTTCGACCATAATAGGATCTGGTACAACAAGCTAGTCTCAACCATCATATGATCTGGTACAACAAGCTAGTCTCGACTATCATAGGATCTGGTACAACAAGCTAGTCTCGACCGTCATAGGACCTGGTACAACAAGCTAGTATCGACCGTCATAGGATCTGATACAACAAGCTAGTCTCGACCATCATATGACCTGGTACAACAAGCTAATATCGACCATCATAGGATCTGGTACAACAAGCTAGTCTCGACTATCATCGGATCTGGTACAACAAGCTAGTTTCGATCGTCATAGGATCTGATACAACAAGCTAGTCTCGACCATCATAGGACCTGGTACAGCAAGCTAGTCTCGACCATCATACGATCTGGTACAACAAGCTAGTCTCGACCATCATAGGATCTGGTACAACAAGCTAGTCTCGACCATCACAGGATAGGGTACAACAAGCTGGTTTGACCACCATGGGATCTGGTACAACAAGCTAGTATCGACCATCCTAAGATCTGGTACAACAAGCTAGTTTCGACAATCTACAATATTATTGTTGGAAATAATTCCATGTAGATCCATATAGGGTTTGGCCAAGTAGTCTTCCTTAAACTAAAAAATGTATTTTTTGGGATTGGGTATTTCTTCGAATTTTGTGCAGAGCATTGAAAGACATGATTGTTCAGTAAGTGATGCGGCCCGTAGGACCAAAAATGTTCAAAGAGTGAGTGCGAGTAGAGAATGCTAATAAGCACGGAGGACCACTGCTCTTCCGGAGCAGACGTGAGAAACAACTAATGAGAGAGATTAATAAATTGATTAGAGAGAATTGACTCACCACTGAGCTTGGTTGAACACTAATCCAGCAGGAGTAGTTGGAGACACTTGTGGTAATCCAGTCCACCTTCCTTGATCACAGTCCTAGAACACAGAAGAGTAGTCGCGGAAGTACGAACGCTTCGAGAGTCCAGTAGACCGATCACGTACCGCACAAACGAAGTTCTTGAAGGTCTGGATGAGTAGCACAAAGTTAGAGAAAAGTAACAAAGTTAGAGAGAGTTAGAATTTAAAGCACATAAACTAATTGTTGAGTTGGAGAAAGAGACCACGCGAGAGAGGTGTTTGCACATCGAGAGCGTCTTGCGTTTTAACACATTGAGACTAAGCGAGAGAGTTGCTTACACGCCGAGAGTGTCGTGCTGTCTGGGGCGAAAACGTCGCCTCGCATCGCCTCAGGCGAGTGTAATTCTAGACCACCAATGAGAGCTCGAGTTTGAGGTGGCGTGATGGTTATTCTGAGAGCAGATAACCCTCTCTATCTCTTGGTTTCGGTGAGAATGTGAAATACCAAAAATTCAATTCTTATAACTATAGAATATAAAAACTAAGTACAATTATCTTATTACCTAACAATGATAATAAAGTTTCAATTGGAAACCTCTTGTTATTCATTATTTTCTTATTTACTTGAACATTAACAGATGTGCAGGCAAAGTATTTATCCAAAATTCAGAAAAATATTTAGTAGTGGAGCCCAAGAATAGAGGTGTTCTGCAGATATTGATTTACGTTCCGGTTATTATTTGAAACACCCCCTTAAACAAGTCCAAATTAAATATAAACTGCCTTCTAGCATTATTTAAATAGAATACAGAAAATTTACATGTAAAATATTACCATTTTAATATAATGTAGGAATAAGTTGAGTAATGATACATCATATATAAATAAAGTGATATAATTGTTTAATTTAACCTGTATAAAATGGAAACTTACATATACTGTACATTATATACTCTATTAAACATTCTACAATAATAAAGCTTACCTTCAGTATATACTACTAACAAAATTGTTAAAGTATTGACTACTACAGAATTAAAAATGTATTATATACGCTTTTTATATGGTGTAATTTTTACTTATTTTGGGAAATTTTCCTACTCTCGCATATTTTCAATATTCAGTAAAATAGTTACATTGAACAATACTTTTAAAAAGTATATAAACTAATAATATTTTTACAATCCTACAGTACTTATCTGACATGAAATTAATACAAATATTTTGATTTAAATTTCAAATCAAACCAAAGATTTTTATAGCCCAGTAGGAGCATTTACCTAATTTTAAAAGTATTACATTATCAGAACTTAAAAGTAATTTTTACAAAAATAATCATATATTTTGTAATAGTTGAAATAAATATCAGCTCTTTTTTAGTGACCCATTTTGCATATTATAAAAAACTAGACGTAATATTAGATAGTTCAAATGAAGTGGGGTATATAACAATAATAATTGTGTGATAATATTTATTATTAAACATATAAGAGTCGATTGGGGACATTACGGTTAGTCATTAGTATGTTACCAATTCCCCGAAGGATTTTTAATGGTTGAAACGTGCATTTTATTCCAGTATTAATGTTGGTTCACGTCAAGCAGTACATGAACGCTGGCTTTATCTCTTGTAATGAGATGACAATATGTGTGTTCATTGAAGCGGGTGATTGCAACACTGACACTTTATCACATAATTAGCTGGAAATAACTATGTTATCTTTTCTAAATTGCTCATTTAACCTTTTTTAAAAATACGAAACACAATTAATGGTCAATACCAGAATCATTTAAATAGAAATATATAGTAGGAAAAATACTAAATACAGTAAACTGTTTAGTTTTTCAAATATTTTTGTTATGAGAAGTAACATTTGTCACTCAAATTATTCCCTGATAAATTTATTTCTTTTACTGACGTTCTTCCAGTGTATAATAATAATAATAATAATAATAATAATAATAATAATAATAATAATAATAATAATAATAATAATAATAATAATAATAATAATAATAATAATAATGTTTATTGCATCAAACCTTAAATGAGGTATTACAATATGTAATATAATGAAAGTTGAGTTAAATGTACATATAAATTACAGTAGAATTAAAAAAAATCTTCAATGTTGTATAAACACTCTTCTAATAAATAGTTGCATATAATTTTTTTAAATTGTTTCATTTTCAGATTTCTTAATTTATAGGGTAATTTATTATACAATTTAATAGCTATACACTCTTGCTTTTTTGTGTTGTTGAGTATTTACATTGTTTAATTTTCAGTTGATTCGAATTTCTTGTGTCGTACTTAAGTATATTTTTGTACTGAGGAAATTTATGTAAGTTGTTTTTGGTGTATAATAAGTTTTTGTAAATGAATAGTGAAGGAAGAGTCGTTATTTTTAGATTTTTGAATAGAGGTCTGCATGAAGTTTTAAAAGGTACTCCACAAATTAGTCGAATTGTTCTTTTTTGAATTTAAAATAATTTAACTGAATTTGAAGACTGTCCCCATAATATTATTCCATAACTCAATATGTTATGAATATGCGCATAATAAATTTGTATTAGTATATCTTCACTCGCATTGTACTTTAGTCTTCTTAAACAGTACATACCTTTGTTCAGTTTTTAATGGTATAATCCACATGATTATTCCAAGATATCTTATGATCAAGGATAATTCGTAAAAATTTTATTGGATTTATTTTAAGGTCCAGTCTCAATTTATTTGAGTAGGTAAAATGTATGTCATGTGTTTTATTTGGATTGAGAATTAATTTATTAGCATTGCATCAATTGATAAATTTCTTTGTAGTAAAAGAAATCACTTCTAATTTGTCATAACAATTTGATGTAAATACCAATCCAACATCGTCAGTATATAAGAAATATTTAATATTTGTGAAGTTCATATTTTTGGGAATATCGTTTATGTAAATATTAAAAAGTAATGTACCCAAAGGAGATCCTTGTGGTACACCATATTTAATTTCTATACCTTCTGAAAGTTGACCATTAATATCTACAAATTGAAATCTATGTTCCAAGTATGATTTCATTAATTTTAGTGAATTACTATCAAATCCATAGTATTTTAACTTTTGGAGAAGAATTTCATGGTTTATACTATCAAATGCTTTTGAATAATCAAAAATTCTTAAGCAAACAACTTTCCCACTTTCAATAACTTGAATGCAGTTAGAAGTTTTACTTTGAACAGCATCAATTGTACAGTGTTTTTTTTCTAAAACCGTATTGTTTTTCAGTAAATAGATTATTATTTTCAAAATAAATGTAAATTTGTTCAAACAGTAGTGATTGAAATATTTTTGAAATAGCTGGAGCAACAGAAATAGGTCTGTAATTTTTGTATGTGACTTCTCAATTTGTATAGATAGGAATAACTTTGACTTGTTTAAATGTACTTGGATATATTCCTAAGTCAAAACATTTATTATATAAGCATGTAAGTACTTCACATATATCAACAGAAGCTAATTTTAAGATTTCAGTATTCATATTGTAAATATCATAAGTTGATCTAGCTTTAATCTTGTTTATGTTCTCATATACCCTTTCAACTGTAAAATGATCAAATTTAAAGATTTTTCTTGAATGAGTAAAACTTTTTAGGAGTTGAATAGAATTTAGTGAATTTTCTGTTGTTATCGATAGAATGAGAGTTTCAACAATTTCTATGAAATGATTATTGAATCCATATGCTGAAAGATGATTAGGAATTGTGTTATTTTTATAAGTTCCAGACAAATCTTTCACTATACTCCAAATAGTTTTAGATTTGTTTTTACTATTTTGTATACGATTGTTATTATAATTTATTTTTGCAATCCTAATGTTTTTCTTATATTACTTTTTTAATAATTTGTAGAGATTGTTATTACCTTCATTTGTTGAATTTTTATTTAATAAATATAGCTTTTTACATTCATTATTCATATTTCTTAATCTGGTAGAATACTATCTATTATTTATTTTAATGTTACTCGAATTTGTATAAATATTTTTTCAAGGAAAAGAATAGTTAACTGCATTCATAAAGACTTTTTAAAATTCATGGACATTATCATCAATAAATTTTTTAGAGTATATAGATAACCAATTAATCTGTTTTAATTTATATATAAAAATACCTTTTATCACAAAACAGAAACCTATTGTTTTTTGCCCTAATCAGCATTATTATATTGTATGAAATTGTTTGTAGGTAATATGTAACATTTAGCCAATGGGTTACCAGTCAATATCAAGAAAGTTTTAAATAGTTTCATTTAAAGAATTTAATTAATGTCACGAAACAAATCAATGCATTAACATAAATTTCATGTTCCTGTACTATTAAATAAATTATTACATAATAATAATTTATACAATCTACTTTATATGTCTCTTCTTTTACACATGTTTATATTGTACGCATTTTATGTATTGGGAGTTTCACCTCATGCATATTGACACTAGTGTTGCAGTGTTGTAACCCAGCTATTTGGGGACAAAGTGATGAGGAGATTGTATTTAATAGATCGTGGGCTCAATCTTCATTGTACGGTTGGACTACCTCTTAATACCAATAAAGAGTCCACTCAAAGTTTCTATCGACGTTACCACCATTAAAGAAGTATGGGGTGTCTATGCTGGATGGCAATCAAGGCTCAGATGTTGTGTAGGGAAGAGGACTGAGTGTCAGGCTTGTTAGTTAACTGATAATCAGATCTATACTACCTGGTTCGGATTCCACGCAAAGGTGTAGGTCCCATAGTTCACCTGGCTATTGGGATGTTAATAAATAGTTATTTCTGAGGAAAAGTTTGCCTTAGTTAGTGACAATGACTTCACTCGTTCATCTACACCCAACCGTCCGTCATATTCGCCCATATCGCTATGATCTAAGTCATACAACTTAATAGTATATAATTAATAAATACTAATATACACAATAAGCATACTAAAGTTGATAATAATATCAATGCAAAATATTTATTTGCACTTATCGATAAGGTACCATGTCTTGAATGTGTCTATATTAAGGTTAAGTTACTACAAACCTTACAATATAGTGTTGTGCTTTAATTTAATTATCAATTAACATTTTACTGTGTATCCTACTAGTATTCAAAATGGCTGCCTATACTAACTTAATACATGGTAAGATAGTATAGATTCTTAGTAAGCCTCCCTGTCCCAAGATATCAAGTGTTTTTTCCATAGTAAATTACAACACTACACCTACTCACATATACTAGTACTGTAGTATAGTAAATTTGTGTTGCGTTTCTTATGGTTAAACTGAACACAATTATATATATATGTACTTTACAGCTACAAACTACAAATATAGTTAGCACTAATATTTTACCTTCAAAATTTTTGTTTGTGTTATTTGAAACGATTTGCATGAATATTACACTGAACAGTCGTAGAATCCTCCCACATCTGACCTAAGCTCGACGTTGCACTATTCAACTAAATTTATAAATGTCCTAATGACTTGATACAGGATAAAAACCTTTTGTTATATAGAATTTAAATAGAAATTATGGAACATTATATTCTGAGTTTTAAGAACATTTAAGGGATTTCACTATGAATACATTATTTTTTGCATGATTACATAAAATGACAACATTGTTCATAAAAATGTTAAAGCAATGCATAGCTAAGGTTGGCTTCCTGACCAAATAATGTATCTGCTAAACTTGCTCCCCTAAGTCTAAGTATACGGGACTCGTACATACTGTATAACAGTTCAAAACTACTTTCGTACGTTAGTTTTATGAACAAAGTTTTCTTAGAATTGTGAAAATTTAGTTAGTTATATATATTAATAAAAATAACATCCATCGACCTGAGGTAAATAGTTTGTACTTTTACTCCTTTAAATCCAATAAACAGACACTTATGTTCATTATTGTAATCAATGTTTTCAACTGTATTGTTGAATGATAATCTGAATTATGATAGCTCTGCTTCATATAAAATATCTTTCAGTACAACTCTTTTTTTAAGATAAAACGGCAATCTCTTTAGTTTTAAAATTTGTACTTTTTCAAAGTAGTAAATGAATAATTGGTATATTTATTCAATTAAAGTTTTGGGTTTAATTCTTGCAAAACTTTGAATATATTAAATTATCAAAATGTATATGTGATTTTTATTTTGCAGTAATTGTCTATTTAGTAGAGCTAGTACAGCTTCTAGCACCACCTTTGTGTAGTTCTCAAATTGAATCACTATCACAGCATCTTCAGCACATCTTCTGCGGGCATTACTGGAAGTAGTCTAGAAATATTGTTTATTAGTATGATATATGAAACGAAAAATTATCTTACTAAATATGTATAAGGTCACTGAAGGATATTCTGCTTAGCCTTAATAAGGAATACAATTGGTCCTTCCGCTCACCTCTCACACATTATTTCTAATATTGATTTGCCATACGCTAAGTGAAAACAGTGAAAAACCTACTGATGGAATAAATATCACTCTTCATATATCTCCTCATGTCTTTCTGAAAATAAATAATTCCAACTTTTACATGACTACATATTTCACCTTAAACTAATCTTTAATGAGGCACATTTTTCTATTTTTCCCAAAAAACTCTTCATTTACTCAGTACTTGGTCATGACACCCAGCTTTTACACAACACGATTACTTATGGTCATACCACTTATACTCCCCAAATCCAAACTACCTACAGAACTCCATCTCACCATTTCTTTAAACACAGCCACGCACGACCCACCCACCTACCTTCCGCACGACCCACCCACCTACCTTCCACACGACCCACCCACCTATCTTCCACACGACCCACCCACCTACCTTCCACACGACCCACCCACTTACCTTCCACATGACCCACCCACCTACCTTCCACATGACCCACCCACCTACCTTCCACACGACCCACCCACCTACCTTCCACACGACTCACCCACCTACCTTCCACACGACCCACCCACCTACCTTCCACACGACCCACCCACCTACCTTCCACACGACCCACCCACCTACCTTCCACATGACCCACCTACCTCCCTTCCATATAGACACACCTGCCTTCATTTGTTCAAAACTACTAATAGATCCGATGGAATAATGGTTCATAATGTTGGCTTAAATTAATGATTTGTTACTAAATATTATTCAAACTAGAGTAAAAAGTGTGGGAAATGTTTAACAATTCTCCGTAACTAAAAACATTTAAAATCGGCTGCAGTTGATTTTGTAAAGTTGAAAAAAATACTTTAAAATAATGTGTAAAACCAATCGTGATTATAAAAATGGAACTTACCACGGTAACCATATTTTGTTCCATGCTTATGAAAAATGAAATAATAGTTCTTATTAAAATCTAACTTAGTTAAATTTAACCTCCTTGTGTTGTTCGGTGTAAAAAACTTGCTACTCAATAACAAAAACATTCAATACATAAATGATAATTTAATAGCACTGAATAATAATAGTTATTCCAATATTCATACATGTAAAGTGCACTTTAATTCTATAACGAAACATTTTGAATCACGAAAGGACAAATAACATTGTAATGCCGGAGCAAACATCATTACAATGTTCGCTCACGGTTCGTTAGCGACACAAAGAGAATCCGTAGAGTTGGGTTTCCTAGTTTCAAAATAGCATCGTCTATAAACTGCTTTATAGAAAAATAACATAAACATTTTTATATCATGTATTTCAGGCAGTATAAAATTTTTGTATTTCCGTATGTAAATAGAAAAATTCTAATTATTTATTTGGGCTAGTAATCCAAGAATTTTTACTGACAATTTGTTTTTTTTGTTTTTTTGTTTTTTACTGCTTACTAGGTTTTTTCATATATTACTAGCTCCTTATGTTATGAAAAATAATAAATTCATAAAACTATTTAAATTACAAAATGATTGCATTCCGTGCTTTCTATACGGAAACTATTAAGTAAATGATGACATGTCTTGAAAAATGGAAGATTATAGCTAGAGTGAAAATAATAGACTGCGTACAGTGCGTTCTTCTTAAGAAAATATGACTAATTACAGGATCTCGAAATAATTCAAGAGCCAAGCCTTTTAAAGATAAGTTTGCATATATATGTATTTTCTATAAGAATTGATTTTCTACGTCTTTCTACAGTAGAGGTTTTTTTATTATCAACAGTTATAAAATTATAAAGGTATGTTTAATGAAAAGCGTTGGATAAGAATAATATTTTTCTTGAAATCTTTACATTTCGGTGCGTAGGCTATATCTCGAAAACAGACTAGACGACATACAAATATAAAGAATTAAGATTGAAGAACATTTACCAGGTATGATAATTATTAGAAACATATCTCTTTAGGTTAAATGACTTTCGAAATAGAAGTAAAATTAAAAAAAAAATGGTAACTTCTTTGGACCCTTTTTTCAAAGGTCACATCCCGGGGCAAGTGTTCATGTATGGGCGTGAGGGTGTGTCAATACCACTGTGCGTGTATAGGCGTGTGGGTGTGTCAATACCACTGTGCGTGTATGGGTAGGTGGGTGTGTCAATACCCCAGTGCGTGTATGGGTAGGTGGGTGTGTCAATACCACTGTGCGTGAATTGGCGTGTGGGTGTGTCAGTACAACTGTACGTGTATGAGTAGGTAGGTGTGTCAATTCCATAGTGCGTGTATGGGTGGGGGGGTGTGTCAATACCACTGTGCTTGTATGGGTAGGTGGGTGTGTCAATACCACTGTGCTTCTATGGGTAGGTTGGTTTGTCAATACCATAGTGAGTGTATGGGCGTGTGGGTATGTCAATACCACTGTGCGTGTATGGGTAGGTAAGTATGTCAATACCACTGTGCGTGTATAGGTAGGTGGGTGTGTCAATACGACTGTGCGTGTATGGGTAGGTGAGTGTTAATAACACTGACCGTGTATGGGCGTGTGGGTATGTCAATACCACTGTGCGTGTATGGGTAGGTGTTTGTGTCAATACCACTGTGCGTGTATGGGTAGGTGGGTGTATCAATACCCCAGTGCGTGTATTGATGGGTGTGTCAATGCCACTGTGGGTGTAGGGGTAGGTGGGTGTGTCAATATCACTTTGCGTGTATGGGTAGGCGATTGTGTCAATACCATTGTGCGTGTATTGGTGGTGGGTGTGTCAATGCCACTGTGCGAGTATGGGCGTGTGGGTATGTTAATACCACTGACTGTATGGGCGTGTGGGTGTGTCAATACCATTGAGCGTGTATGGGAAGGTGGGTGTGCCAATATCACTTTGCGTGTATTGGTAGGTGGGTTTGTCAATACCACTGTGCATGTATGGGTAGCTGGGTGTGTCAATACCCCAGTGCTTGTATGGGTAGGTGGCTGTGTCAATAGCACTGTGCGTGTATTAGTAGGTGTGTGTGTGTCAATATCACTTTGCGTGTATGGATAGGTGGGTGTGTCAATACCACTGTGCGTGTATGGGTAGGTGGGTGTGTCAATACCATTGTGCCTGTAAGGGTAGGTGGGTGTGTCAATACCACTGTGCGTGTATGGGTAGGTGGGCGAGCCTCTTTGATGGGCACTATGTAAACACATAAAATAAAATATAAACTAATTGAAATATGTAATATTTTAGAACAATAACATCGTAGCAAGATTGATTGTTAGCAATACTGTATCAGCTATTTTAGATGTGAACTTATAAATAAGTTTCCTATAGTATAAATATTAAAAATTGATATACCAACTATAAAAAACACAATTTAAAGAAAGTAAATAAATCGATGCTAAATGTGAGCAACACTATACCAATAGCAATTAATGCTTGCGTAATTGCACAATAAAACATGTGTATAAGTTGTTTTAGGTCAACATTTTCCTTTAAATTTAATTAGTTTACAAATAGTAGTATTTCTGTATTAGTTTCAGCTAAGCGGGTATGTTAACGTGATTACCTATTAGTAAATATTTTTACTTAAAAATATTATTATTACCTCCGTTTTAGATAATGAAACTTATTTACATACAAATTAAGTTCTTGACATTGATAATGCAAGCCTTGCTAACTGTCATTGTTCTTAAGCTCATTCCATTAATCATTTTATATTGATAACATGTTATAAAATGCAGATTTTACTAATGTACAGGTGTGTACGTTTAATTCATTTATAAACTGCTATAACTATACCTATTAAATAATTGTTTAAAAAATTTCAGACAGTCTTAACCATTTATGCCATGTAATGCCAGAATAATAACTATACCATTAGTGTTAAATGAATACGAAGCCCAAGCTATATATCGGACAAATATATATATATATATATATATATATATATATATATATATATATATATATATTGATCTAATAAACGTTTATTACTAAGTCAGCTTCTTATAAATTGCGTAATAAATTGTGAGCTCAGATTGTTGAGTCACTTTCGTGGATTATAAATTTCAATTCAGGTTTGAGTGCCAAAAAATAGGCATACAACTTAATTCTGGACGAATTTGTATTTATACTAAACATTTGAAGTTTATTGAAATTGTGTTAGCTACTTTATTTTATGAGACTGTAAAAGAATCAATTGATTGAATAGGAAATATTTGGACATAATAAAATGGTAAACCTTTTTTTGTATTGTTATGTATAGTTTTACATTTTTGTCAATGTAAAATATGGGGGTCCCACCCGTTTTTTAGCGAGTCATTATAAATCCCATAAACATGAATACATAGTCAATTGCCCTGAGAAATAAAAAAAAATTATAGAAAAAATGTTCTTAAAACACAAAAACTATACATATTTAACACAAACATTACGTATTTTCAAGTGAGGGGGTGTTTTCTTATAAGGTATTGTGACTACACTCCTTGAGATGTTACAGAGTAAAATGTAAATACAATGTAATGCATTTACATTTAACGGTATATGTTACAGACATTAGGGACAGTCTCCATAGCCTTGTGAAAATATTTTAGAGAGAAGAACTATATTAAGTCAGTTTAAAATCTTCCGCTTTACTTTAGTAAATCGGAAATTTAATACTTAGCTGCCCACATATGAATTAAAATGGATACACTTTATAAGATACTTATTGTGACAATTATAACATTGTTATTGATAATACTACCAGGTACATTAAATTAATATCAATAATATTGTTAGGATTAAGAATTATAAATATTTTTTGGTTAAGAAACTGGTTATTATGATAATAGCGTATATCTTATAAATTGTTGAGAATCATATTTCAAACTGGTAATAAACAAAACTTATTTCGACAAAGAAACATATGTTTGACTGCAGGATGAGCTGACGTATATGAGCATAGCATTTACAGAGTTAAATAACTGTTTACTTGTTAATACATTTTCAGTAAATCACCAATAAAATTACATTTTACAAGGCTTTTCGCCAGCAAAGCTGGCATCATCAGGCAACACAAATTTAAATATAAATTAAAGTATTTAAAAAAAATTATTTGTTATTGGTGATTTTGTAAAAATGTATTAACAATGGAATATCAATATCAACTCTATCTGAAATTTACAACGGTTTACTTATTTACTAATAAAACGTTGATATTAAATGTATGGGAAACTATGATGGGGAAATGAGTGTGATGATTGGGTAAGAATAGGGTAGTAATTCCTACTAAGACCAACTATTCCTTATATAGAGATATATACAATGCTCGACAGCCCAGGGATATAGGGGACCTACAGCTTTACGTAGAATACGAACCACGTAGCATTAGTCTTATTTTCAGGTGATTGGCAAATCTAGTGTAAATAGCACCAAAATAGTGTGATGGCATTTTAGGCGTGGTTGCCATGTCGTTTCTGAGAACCTAATTAAACATATGTTTCATCTACTTAAAGTATACATATGTTCAATACCCTCCATTTAATTGGCATTTTGTTAAAAAAAAAACAAAAAAAACTACTATGTTACTACTTAGATATCTCTAAACTTAACTGTAGTATGTGTTAATCCTGTAATATTGTGTAGCATTATATCAATTTAAATAGTTGTATAATTATGCTAATACGTGTTGGTGCAAAAGCAGTACAATTAAACCTCACGCAACAAACATTTATTACAATATAAGCTCAAAATGCACAAATATATTACAATATAAGCACAAAATTCACAAATATATTACAATATAAGCACAAAATGCACAAATATATTACAATATGAACTCAAAATGCACAAATATATTACAATATATGCATAAAATAAAAAATATATTACAATATAAGCTCAAAATGCACAAATATATTACAATATAAGCTCAAAATGGACAAATATATTACAATACAGGCACAAAATGCACAAATATATTACAATATAAGCTCAAATGCACAAATATATTACAATATAAGCTCAAAATGCACAAATATATTACAATATGAGCTCAAAATGCACACATATATTACAATATAATCACAAAATGCACAAATATACTACAATATAAGCTCAAAATGCACAAATATATTACAATATAAGCACAAAATGCACAAATATATTACAATATAAGCTCAAAATGCACAAATATATTACAATATAAGCATAAAATGCACAAATATTATGGTGTTCGATTTGGTGAACCACGCTCACCCTCCTCAGACCTGAGGGATTCACAAAAGAATCACTTGCCATAATATTTGATCCCTGGCCGAAATCGAACATCTTAATATTTAAGCATTTTGTACTAGTATGTAATATATTTGTGCAATTTGTGCTTATATGGTAATAAATTTGTGTTGTTTGACGTTTGCTTGTACTGTATTTATTTAGATATAGTATAATGCTATAACATATTGTTTATCAAGTGAAATAGCTGATTTATTCGTAATTATATCATTTAATATACATATTTAAAACAGGCACATTTGTTTATGATAACAAATTACGTTGTTTGTTTACTGCAACAGTTGTTTAGACCAAGCGTTAATATTTTCAATGAATTTATATCTGACAAAATTACTTAGCGAGAAGTGATTGATGACATCCATGTTAGTGGACGCCGAGTAAGTAAGTTTAAGTTAACCTAGAACAGAACTTACAGCACACAGTCTTCAAAGCACTTTGTGTCAAAGTAGCTGGTTTACAAATGTAGTGTTTATCATCGTAAAAGCTAAAAAAACCAACAGTTTAAAAGGAGCAATTCCTAAACAGTTGAACTATTTAAATAGCAAAAAAGACCTCCTAGGTCACTGGTTATTTTTGAACGTTTTATTGTGTTATTTAAGGTAACCAAGCGTAACGGTTAAGCCACGATGTGATTAAACCATAGAATGGGAGCCTTTGTTGAAGCGGTAAGGTGGAAAATAGCATTATAAAATACTTTTGCACCTTGCAAATAAAACATTATTTTCAAACATGTTTCAGGAACTAGAAGTATAACACTTTTTCTGTAATAGGCTATAATTTTGACAGAAAATCATTGTTTAAAACTAATCTAATATCTATTCAGTGTTAAGTGGGGTTCAATTGTTCTGTCTATCTTACAATCCTAACCTCACCAATTGTTTAAGACATTTATCTTTATTTCATGTATTAATTAAATTAATCCAAGCTTCCAAGTATTTATTCTTGTTTTACTTAGTCCACAGTCATTTATAACAAACCATTACACACTATTTGTTATACAATTAAATCATATGCAATTGTATAATTTAAGATGATGTTTCCCATTTTAAGAAAATTTAACATTTAGTTATAAAATTGTTTTTCTGTTAAAGCAGAAAATACTCTATAAATTTACTATGTATAACCAGGGTGGCCGTATTTTGGGTATGCTAAAAGACACACACCATATTTGCATAATTATGCATAATGCATAAGTTTACCAAATAATTGTTCCTATTTTATGAAATGTATTTTTCTTATTTGAAAAATAAAAACAATTGTAATTACCTACTAATAAATCTTACAGTGACATTATGTCTTTGGCATCTAATATTTACTATGTTTTTATAAACATTATAATGTTTTATATGTCAAAGACATATAAACTTGACATTTAATCATGTTATTATTTATTCATAATTTATAATTTTGACTTGTTACATTTTTACTGTTATTGAAAATAAAACAAGTATTAAAAATGGTTTTTGAGATTTGCTATTGCATTATTGATAGTGATTCGATGTTTGTATTTTTAAATGATTAATTGAATTGAACGAGTGAGAAAATGTTTGTTTATTATGAACAAATGTTTTTGATAAATAACACCACAGTTCATAACTATTTGTTCTACATTTTGCATTATAAATTTTATTTCAATACATATTTGAATCTTATCAATGTAGATAAGTTATTGGTAACAAAGCAGGATTATTTGTTAGAAAAATATTATCTATGTATATAACTGAATATATATATCACTACAGCTTACGTATATTAAATATTTCTGCCAGTAGAAGAAAGGTAGACAGATCCAAATTGAGACAGTCTGACAGTCACATGGGTTGTATCCTACGGAGAATATCACACCAACAGTCCCTATGTATATTGCAGTTACCTTTTGCAAAGGATATTTCCACACTATGCGGCTCTTTGCAATGGGCGTAATATAAAATTTAATTTATATTTTATAAACGTTTCTTACGGATAACAACTAATTTGACGTGTTTTTACATATTTTTAATTAAGATAATAACTTGTATGTCTTAGATATGCTTAACATTTAATAAAATTTTTTGTCTTAAAATGGTTTAAACTATATTTCCTAATTTGTTTAATACTATATTTAATCTGTTTATTTAACTATCCTGTAGTTAATTTAGTTATAGTTTAGTTAAGTTGTTTAATACTAAATTTAATTTATTTAATACTTAATTTCGTCTATAAACTTAATTAAATATACATATTTATTTGGCTACTGAATGATATTTTAACAAATAAATCGATTGAAAGTAAATTTTTAATCAATAGTCATTTAATAATACGTACACCTTATTTTGAAACTAAAAACCACATAGCTCGTTATACTTTATTATAGTCTAAAAGGAAGTAAATATTTTCCAGCTCAAAAGACAAGCATGAATGTAATATATCTCATTTAACCGTTTGTCCAGGCAGATTCTTGCCTTTTAGGTTTCCGATGACGCATGAGATATATCTTAGCCCTAATGAAACAATAAAAATAAATTATATGCATATAGATTTCTGCTATGCAATAACAGTGTTTTTTGGTAACTCTCTATAGCAATTTGTCGTTGAGTTTAAACAAATAGCAGAATTTTATGTTATAGATAATGTTCATCGTAAATTCATGTCCAGCCATGCACAAGTCAAATATGGGTTTCTCAAAACAAAGACAAATATTTTAATCTTACAAATGAATATGGAGGAATAAATCATCAAGGTAACAGATTTGACTTTAGAAAATATTCTTGCTATAACGAAATTGGAAGGTTTTATGTTTGTTGGATTGATTCCACTTAAACAATTAACTAACAGACTATTTTTAGAGTAAATCTTAGTCGATATTCGCCAACCTAATTAAGTATCTCTAATTAATTGGACATTTTATCAATCTAGTGTTTGTACTTTATTTTGAATTTTATTATTTTAAAATATATGTTAGTATTTTTTTAGCTTTACAAACTATATTTATACATAATATTAAACGTACCTTGTGACGCTCCTTATCGCTGTTGAATTTGAACACAGTGACATCCTCAGGCATCTATTAAGTAGCTCTTTGAATATTAATGTAAAATTTTCTACAATTATAATATAAGGATTATATTATAATTCAAATTCAACAGCGATAAGGAACGCAAGAAGGTACGTTTAATATTATTAATAGTCGACGTTCCAGTAGTAGGAAATTAACTCCAATTATATTTATACATTTGAGCTTAAATTTAATATTTTCTGTTTTATTACGTAATTTTATATAAATAATAAACTGTAGTAATTGTTTCAGCATTTAAAATGAGAATATTTTATTGATATTTGTATAAATTTACAAAGAGCATTTATTGAACTAGGCAAAAACTAAAACATTGAATCATGGTTCCTACTGAAGGAGTGGCCTTAAACATTCTACAAAGAAAAGGGTAAGCGGCTTTGTTAAGATAATATTGCTCTGAACAAGAGCCTTTCAAAAACATCCCTTGAATTTAAGAATAAAATTGTCTAGAGTTAGTCTTTTATCCTCTTTCAACAGAACATACTAATCTTGTCTTAGTCAACTCTTTACATTTAAGCAATCTACTGTATCCTTGTTGCAAAACTGGCTTAGCTTCATTGAGTATTTGTAGGATGGTAAAATACCATTTTTTTGTGTAATATTTTTTAAATTACAATACGGTACTGAGTAAATATTATTATTTTTTTGTATTTATATTTTTTTTAACTTCACTTGCTAGTTTACATAGGCTACAAGCCTGTGCGTGAACTTTATTCAACGAATGAAGTACCGACAGTGGGCTCAGTGGGAATTCGAACCTTGGAAAATAAACTCCACAGACCGAAATCTTCGCCACTGAGCCACCACGCCGGAAAATATATTATATAATTCTTAATAGTACAAATAATCGTATATATGAATTGCATCTTTCTTTATGAATATAAATGTAATAATATTTAAATGTTTATCCAGGGCCTACTGTGTAGTGTGGTGATTAACTAAATAACCCATCGTCTAGTAATATATTCATTGTTTATATTTCATTTCAATATAGTTTTATATTAAATAGTAATTGTTGTTCATCATTTCAGATCAATCATTCTAAGTAGTGTAATTTGCCGGTGCTGGCTCACATAAATCAAATGGTTTGACAGGTGAGTTTTGTGACGTCACGGTGACGTCACAATGACGTCATGGTGACGTAGGTTAGTACGTCACAGGGATAATTTGTGGGTCAAGGTCATTTGTGTGTTTTTTTAAAAAGGCTTCTTGGACAGATCGACTGTTCTGTCCAAGAAGCCTTTTTCTTTTTCTTTTTATATTTTTTTTACTTTATTTAAAATATTACAAATGTTTTACAATATGTACATCTTACAGACTAAACCTACAGTAACAAACTACTTAGTGCTGGCTCTAGATCTGGGTGATGTGTTCTCCTTGTCTGAGTCGTCTTTGAGTACATCAACCCCGAAGTCCGCTGTAGAGCTTGCAACTTCTTCACTCCCCATCACCTGCCTCAGTACGCATTATACAACTCCTCCCCACACTCGTCAGCTCCGATGCGGTCTAGTAACCTAAAGAAGTCGTCTTCGCGATGTAACACATCGCTACAAATGCAATAAATAGGCCCGAAAGTTGCCTCAGGTTTCGACCACATGCAGTTTTTAAAATGTCGACCGTACTTTGTAACTTTGGATTCAGTACAATTCATTCGAAACTTAGTACTCTCAATACTCTGCGCTATTTCACCCATAGCGTTCAACTTTTCCAGCGCCTCAGAACTCCAAGAAGATTTTGCCAACCTGACGTTAAGCAACACCAGCTCCATATTTGTGTTCATATTGAATGTGATTGCTTCGACTGCTGGCGTGCAAGTGATGTTAGAAAGCAGCGAACTGTAATATATAAGAGGAAATTTATGGTGGGGTTAAAATCATGTGGTGGGGGGTTGCATGAATCCTCCTAGCGTGGTAAATTTTGTCTAAAGTCTAAAATCCCCGTCATATAGACTATAAATGCTTCAACATCAGTCTTAACGCGGGATTTCGATCCAACTTAATTTAAAACCTTCATTTTTACACTACTCACAAACAGAAATCTACGAGTAAATACAGAGCTAAAGTGTGAAACTTAATGTAAGAGGTAAAACCTAAAAAGTTCACCAAGTTTTTTCCTAACGATGTTACTGAACCCTTTTAATACACCTACTGTTATAGAACGATGGTTAAAATATAGCAATATGATAGTGCTAAACAAATACTACAACTTTTATCTTAACACGGGTTTTTGATTCAACTTGTTCTTAAACCCTCATTTTTACACTACTCACAAACAACAATTTTAAATAGAAGCCTAAAGAGTGATACGTAATGTAAGAAAACAAAAGGCAAAATCCTAAATAATCACAACATTTTTCCCGAACGGTGTTGTAGAAACCCTTTATTACACCTACTGTTATATAACTATGGTTAAATATAGGAAAATGATAGTACTAAACCAATACGACAACTTTAAACTGAACACAGAAGCACAATCTTATTCAAAGATAAAGTTTGCAGAGCATAAACTATACGAGCCATCCTTAATTAGTATTATTGCAGAGTGTAAAATAATACGAGTCTGAACATCTTTACCGAGCATTCAACTCAGGATAATTTTTGTGGGTCAAGGCCATTGGTATAGTTTTTGAAAAAGGCTTCTTGGACAGAACGACTGCTCTGTCCAAGAAGCCTTTTTCTTTTTTACTTTATTTAAAATATTACAAATTTTTACAATATGTACATCTTACAGACTAAACCTATAGTAACAAACTACTTAGTGCTGGCTCAGGATCTGGGTGATGTGTTCTCCTTGTCTGAGTCGTCTTTGAGTACATCAACCCCGAAGTCCGCTGTAGAGCTTGCAACTTCTTCACTCCCCATCACCTGCCTCAGTACTGCATTATACAACTCCTCCCCACACTCGTCAGCTCCGATGCGGTCTAGTAACGTAAGGAAGTCGTCTTGACGATATAACACATCGCTACAAATGCAATAAATAGGTCCGAAAGTCGTCTCAGGGTTCGACCACATGCAGTGAGTGAAATGTTGACCATAGCGTGTAATCTCTGTGTCTATACATTTCATCCGGAATTTTGTACTTTCAATACTCGTAGCAATCTCGCCCATACAATCCAACAGCTCCAACGCAGCAGGAGTCCAAGAAGACTTTGCAAACCTTAGCTCAAGCACAACCAACTCAATATTTGTATTCATTGCTGCGTAGATGTGCTGCTTGCAAGTGTTGGTGTGCGAGTGATGTGGAACAGCAACGCACCTCAATATATAAGACAAAAATGTGGTGTGGTGTATGATAAAAAGTCTAAAATCCTGTCAAAAAGACTATAAAAGCCTCTGCATCAGTCTTAACTGTGCTACCAACCTCCATTACTTGTATAGGCAAATCCTGTGGCGTGATAGTCTCATTTAAATCTCTTGTATCTCGTACACTATTAGTTGTAGAACTAACAATTTGGTGCTGAACATTTCCCAAATCTTGGGTATCCATAGTTTTTCAAGTTAAGAAATACGCTCTCTTGCGAAAACTGAGATAATACTACAAGAAATTGGATTAAACACCTTCATTTATACATGAAAGGTTTGGGAGAGGGGGGGGGTGGGGGGGGAGGGGGTCCTGATACGTTGCATATAATATTGTTGTTATAGATAGTGCATGAGTATATGTTCGCCAAACTTGAACGGTATCGCTCGGTAAAATGGTAAGTGGTGGGGGGGGGAAAAGATAAGTCCTGAGATTTTATTTATGAAATATTGTACTATGGGTAGATAGTGCATATGTATTAAATTTGAACGAAATCGGTTGATTAATAACGAAACTAGAGGTGATGAAACTATAGTAATCTTAAAAAGTGAGCTTACTCAAGCTTACATCCTCCTATGTATGAGTAAGCTATGTAAAAGACCCGAGTAATAGAAGCGTTTCTGATAATGTTATGAAAACCGTATATTTTTCAAATTTTCAAAGTTTAATTGGCTATGGATTACTCGTTTGGTGCAGCATGGGAGCAGATAGTTTTGACCGAATTTTTTAAATTCAAAAGAAAGCAATAAGGATATTATTCAGGCAACCATTCAGATCTCATTGCAGACCTTTTTTATTTCTGGTAAAATTCCAACACTTCCAAGCTTATATATTTTTGAAATGTGTAAATATTTTGTTAAAAACCGTAATAAATTTAAAAAAGCCTTATAATTTAAAATCATAATACGAGGCAGAATTTCTGATGACGTCACAATCAAGTAATGTATCTTAACTAACCAATCACAGAATTCAGTATTTCCCCTTCCATTTACTGTTGCGTTACTTAAGGAGTTGAGATGGCTCCCACCGACAATGTGTTTTGCAACAAAGGGAGAAATATTCCCCATATCACACACATCATCCATCGCTAGATCCTTTTACTTATAAAACTTATTAATTGCGATGAATTATAAAGTAAAAAGATAAAGTTCAAGGTTATTTAAACTAAGCGGAAATCGTTGTCAAATTATAAAACCTCTGTACTACAAATGATTATATTTTGACAACATTTTCCTAAAAAAAAAGGGACAAACAATTTAAGGTTTTACATAAATTGTTATGTCAGCTAGAAAGTCAAACCTTCTAGTGTACGATACAGACCACAAGGGGAGCAATGTTTTAGTCAATTTGCTGCTATAACGACACCCTACAACATATACGATGGTACATGAATACTCGACCATAGCATACACTTCTGTATACTTGGTCAATAGCTCTGTAAACTCTCTATTACATTTCACCAGCTCCTCCCTGGAGCTAGCTTTTTCTTCTAAGCATTATAAGCGCAGAAGCCATATCTCCCCAATAATGCTAATCCGGACACAGCAACGTTCTAATGTAGTACGGACAATTGTGTAAGTGGTGGTAGTAACTAACCGCGCTTGACACATCATCCATCGCTAGATCCTTAGATCCTTTTACTTATAAAACTTATTAATAGCGATGAATTATAAAGTAAAAAGATAAAGTTCAAGGTCATTTAAACGAAGCGGAAATCGTTGTCAAATTATAAAACATCTGTACTACAAATGATTATAATTTGACAACATTTTCCAAAAAAAAAAAAAGAGGAGGGACAAACAATTTAAGGTTTTACATAAATTGTTATGTCGGCTAGAAAGTCAAACCCTCTAGTGTACGATATAGACCACAAGGGGAGCAATGTTTTAGTCAATTTGCTGCTATAACGGCACTCTACACCATGTACGGTGGTACATGAATACTCGACCATAGCATACACTTCTGTATACTTGGCCAATAGCTCTGCAAACTCTCTATTACATTTTACCAGCTCCTCCCTCGAGCTAGCTTTTCTTCTAAGGATTATAAGCGCAGCAGGCATATGCGTAGAAGCTATATCCCCCAATAATACTAATCCGGACACAGCAACGTCCTTACTGTATATAGTACTGACAATTGTTTAAGTGGGGGGGGGTAGTAACTGACCAGGTGGGGGGAATAACTAACCGCTCTTGTAGGTGACGTCACAATCAAGTAATGTATCTTAACTAACCAATCACAGAATTCAGTATTTCCCCTACCATTTACTGTTGCGTTACTTAAGGAGTTGCAGTTTGTAAAACAGTTCATATCGTTGAGATGGCTCCCACCGACAATGTGTTTTGCAACAAAGGATCAAATATTCCCCATATCATCAATAGTGAAGTAGACGAGGACGACGTCCCTATGGATTTCATCGCTGAAATCAACAACAACGTTTCAGATGATGATAGTCTACCCTCCACCACCTCAAACAGCCAGGCGGCAACACCCGTGATTGAAACGTCGTGGAACATTGGGACTCCAATTTCAACAACAACCTCGTGCAGCTTTGGATCACCCAGTGGAGCACCCAGTCCATCATCACCCAGTCCATCATCACCGCCAACACCGACGCCCACAACACCGACAACCTCCCTCAATGTCAACAATATTGAAAGGGGTCGATCAAACTGCTGCAGGAGGCTGTTGTACGTTAGGAAGAGGCTATTTGAGGATAGCAGCGAAGATAGTAGCGGTGAAGACTAAAGTTGTACATTTGTAAATAAAATGAATAAAAAATAAAAAGAAAAAAACCCTTCTTGTACAGAACAATTTAAAAGAACTTGTTCTGTGCAAGAAGGTTTTTTTAAAAACACTCCTCTTGACCTTGAAACCCGTGACACATCATCCATCGCTAGATCCTTTTACTTATAAAACTTATTAATTGCGATGAATTATAAAGTAAAAAGATAAAGTTCAAGGTAATTTAAACGAAGCGGAAATCGTTGTCAAATTATAAAACATCTGTACTACAAATGATTATAATTTGACAACATTTTTCCTAAAAAAAAAGGGGCAAACAATTTAAGGTTTTACATAAATTGTTATGTCAGCTAGAAAGTCAAACCTTCTAGTGTACGATAAAGACCACAAGGGGAGCAATGTTTTAGTCAATTTGCTGCTATAACGACACTCTACACCATTTACGGTGGTACATGAATACTCGACCATAGCATACACTTCTGTATACTTGGTCAATAGCTCTGTAAACTCTCTATTACATTTCACTAGCTCCTCCTTGGAGGTAGCTTTTCTTCTAAGCATTATAAGCGCAGCAGGCATATGCGCAGAAGCCATATCTCCCCAATAATGCTAATCCGGACACAGCAACGTCCTTATATAGTACTGACAATTTTTTAAGTGGGGGTAGTAACAGACTAGGTGGGGGGTAATAACTAACCGCTCTTGTAGGTCAAGGTCATTCCAAACTTAGAAAAAAAAACACTAGTGTTTTAGCATTCAAAACATAAGCAAACATGCAGCTACAGAAAAGAAAGACACAACAGGAAGAAGGAAGAAAACATTTTGTCCTGAAAGAGAAAACATATATGATTAGTACAAATAATATGTGGAATAGGGTGAATATATATTTTTTAATAATACGAATTAAACTCTTTTGTAATACTTCCATTTTCTTGAAGTTTCTAAAAGACTTAAATACAAGCAAGCGTCGCAAAAGTGTTTTGGTGAAAGTCCTCCACAGTATTCTCTAGCAGTAGGACCAATCCTTACCCAGAGGGCAGGAATAATAACTAACCTCATCACTCACTACCATAGTAATACAATATATCAATCGCTCGCATCCTTTATGTAAGCTAAATCCCCTGTCATTCCACAGATGTTTTGAAGTGAAATGGCGGTTTAAATAAAAATATATAGTCAACTCCATTATTAATATCAATAAAAACCAACAATTAACTTGGAAACTGATGTTATACAAAATAAAAATCACAATAATCCTTATATTAAAATAGTTTTTTACATTTAACATATGAATTTGGTACTGTAATTATATTAGGGATAGTTAGAAATACGTACATGTTGTACCATTGTATGCAGCTAGTTTGTGCTTAATGTAATTTGCGATATGTAGTATAAAAGCGAAGGAGGAAAGTTACATTTCATAAAACAAGCATGAGAATGGTGTAGCCAACAACCTGTTATGTTTGGCAGTCAAGGTAATCTAGAAGAGAGCAGGCAGGCTGTGTTTTTGTTACATAATTTAATTGACTGGTTCTGGAGTGGATTCCACAACTGCTAATGTGTAGACCGTCAGCCGCGAGTCTTCCACAAGGAAATAATAGGTAGAAACGTCTCTGAAGGAGCAACCAATGTGTTTACAACTGCAGCTTCTATTGCGAAATGTTGAAGTTGTGACTAGAGTTGGTCTTTTATAGTTGGTTTTTTATAGGAGTTGGTCTCCCTACTTTAGTTCTTCTTTGTTCACACAGTTATTAGCACTTCGATTTGGACGGTAAAAGTTGCGTTTTATTTGTCTTTTTATGCTCTATCTATTTCACGCAGACATATCTTTAACCAAGGTCATTTGCTGCTAAGTTTATTTTTTATTTTCGAAGCAGCATATAGAACAACTTATTTGTCTGTAGATATTTTTTTAAATACATTTTTTCATATGGTATATACTTTTTGTAATATTTAAATCATGAGAATGTTATTTTCAATTTTAGATTTCTGCTGTATAACAACAAATGGTTGTTAGAACATTAAAATTTATTATTCAGTGTAGAACATACGTCTATTTTTATTTTATGTGTTTAATTCTAAATAAAATTGTATATGATCTTAACAAAACGTTGATAAAAGTTAACTTATTACTCAAGTTGTTTGTTCATAACAAAAGAATATGACATGAGAAAATATGTTTTGCTGAACCACAGTTAGGTATGTGATGAAATATTCTGTTTAGCAGAAAGTTTACATCATCCTTTTATATATGCCTACACTTCATATCTTTCACAAGATTCGTTGGTCATTTTTTCGTCTTATATATTATTTTCTGTATGGTTTTACTTAGCAATAAGTTAAGCTTTTAAGGATTAAATTATGGTGAATTAAATACAGTATACTAGAAAATAATCAACTTTTCTAATGACTAAACCGATTTACAGGTCTTTTGCTCTTAATAATATCTAGAAATGTGTCTACAGAACAACGTGGAAGTGAGAACTACATGTTTCAAGGTCGCTTTCCTGAGCTGAAGCAAGTAATCATCGTCTTGCGTAATATTATATCGGTAGCTTGACAATCTACTCACAGATCGAGTTCGCACAGGGTTCAGTCGCTACAAAGTCACTAGACTGGTTTTTACTCATTCTTTTTATTTATCATCAAGCTATGTGAGGTAGGTTCGATATTGTTGAACCTTAAAGATGAAATATGATATGTTTGGTAAGCTAAAGGTCTGGTAGTTAATGGTTACATGTATAGAGAGAGCGTTGATTTAGGAAAACCTAATAAACCGCCAATTGGATGTTTCTTGCTAAAATCTATAAAATATTTGGATTTTATCTCCGTTTTTAAAGTGTTGTTGTTACCTGTAATTGAAATGTTTTCTTTACCAAGCTTTTCTTGCAACATTTTATTTATATGAACCTGTTGGTAATTGTAATTCTTCAAGTTTCATTACATTTCCATTGTTGTCAACAGTTTTAGAGTAATGAAGTTTATTATTAACGTTTTCTGTTATGTTTTGAATAGAGTTGTACGTTGTAAAATCCAGCAGTGCTGCTTCCCACAATTTACCTTTTTGCAATCTTAACGCAGGAAAAAGTACACTGCGCAATGTTGATGAATTCCCTGTAAAGTACACTGTATACGAAGACATCTTAAAGCTGACTAACACTTGTAGCTAAGAACTCTAAAACATAAATGTCCGCAAATAGATGTATCTTACGGTTGTTGTCTTGTGTAATTGTAGTATATATGATCAGCGAACGGTTACAAAGCTATATACGCCTAGGATTGTGCGTGTCACTGACTTAGAAGCTAGCTTTTAGTTTATGACAAAATTAACAATTTGTGTCTTACTCATTTATACGTTTTTATCTAGACAATCTAAGTTTGGTGAAACAAAACTTAATAATTAGCCTGTGTTTGAGTGGAACAAAGGCGTTGTAGTTAAAAAAAAAATAAAAAAAAATTGACATGTAAGGATGGACCGTGAAACCGCTAAGTCACCTCAGGAAAGTCGACAACTTAATATTAGAATACTAGACACACAATCACCGTCAAAGGGCTTAAACAGGCTGTTCTATTTCAACTGTAAGGTTTGAATTTATTATTATAATTAACTATAGTAAACGCTCTATGATTAATAAATTTATAGTCGAGCATAAGTTGATATTACTGTATGAGTTTTTTGAAGTTATACTTCTTTGCGCCCGTTAGACACTTTGGGATGGGATGTTGGTCGAGAAACCGCGTCACGCTGAAAAGTAAGAACAAAATTTTAAGAACTATCGATTAATCGATTGTTAATCGAAGAAATTACTGAAAATGATAATATAATAATAAAGTCACGTATAATATATTGAAGATAAGTATATTGAATAATATTGAAAAATGTCTTGTATTTTATTTATATATCCTGTCTGTGTGCGTGAGTGGGTGTATGAGATTGGTCAAAGAAGTATAACTTCCACTGTGTGGTCCGACGCAGACCCAATTTGTTTTTTTGTAGTTAAAATCGTCAAGAATAACAGTTTCACACATTTAACGGTAAAAACTTATTAAAATACATCGTTTATATAAAACTGTATTTATGGTTCAATAAAATATTTGTTTACCATTGCAACACGACCATTACTACAAACTGAATCCAAGAAATATAAAGGAAGGTTTTTAGCGTTTCTCATAAAGTGAAACGGTCCCTAATGTGCAAGAGCTAATTGAAAATACTAAACTTACAACTGTATTTATATAGAACAGAGGCCAGTCTATTTTTTAACTGAACGCCTCCTATAAATTTGTTCATAGTAAATAGATAACGAAGAAACAAGAATATGATAGATACCATCACGGCGGAAAAGACCTTAAGGACAACATTTTACACAATATGATGAGTACCTGCAATGCTATATTTACGAAAAAAATATGTTCCCCCGTTTTTTTTCTTAATTTTCTCGACTTTTTCGTTAAATAGACTATCATATTCTTGTTTCTTAGTTATCTATGTACTATAAAAAATCGTTCAGTTAAAAAATCGACAAGACGTCTGTTCTATATAAATAACATAAGCAATTGATGGGTATTGCAGGGTGCAGCGGTTCGGTGTCTGGGACCCGGTCACTGCACCACGGTCCGACCTTGGTCTTGACTCAGGTCGATAGCCGCACAATCTTGACCTTCCCCAACACTGCATTTCAGCAACTCTCCGTCTCACTCGCACACCGATTACGCAACCTTTGTTTATTTCAGCAAGACTCGTTTCCCGCAACCTGCCGACAACTCTCCGTCCCACTCGCACACCGATCACGCAACGTTTGTTTATTTTAGCCAGACTCATTTCCCGGCCCACCTGCGCTTGCCTAAGAAGGTGATGCGGGCGAGTTGTGCTCTTTTTTTAGAGCAACTTCTGAATGAACAAACCTACCTCACTGATCATCTGCTCCACAAACTTGATTATCAGAATAAAAACAAGGAGAGTATTTAAAAAACTACTATTTATTCTAAAAAATGTTCAATATCGTGGTACATATATTTGTTAGCAGTTTTAATTTTAAGACACCCTATTATACATCGTTGTTGTACTATATAAATAGGTAATTTTACATCGTTGTTGTACTATATAAATAGGTAATTTATGTGAAAAAGAATTGTCTAAAATCTATTTAATTTTATGTTTGTTAGAAAAAGCATTTTTTACACTTTTTTCTATAAGTCTGCTTGGTATGAAATATATTAACACTTTGACTGTCAAGGGTCGATGATATCGGCTTTGTAGTTAGTATCCAAAAACCGGCAGAGGCCGACTACATCAGCTTACCACTTAGTACCCAGAACCACCGAGGGTCGTACCAAAACCGCTCCGAGACGATCTAATCGGATTTCAGTAATGTTTCCACAGTTTCGTTATTTATAGAAATAAATGGTATATCTCTTAGAAGGGGAATAGGCCCTCTTTAAGACAATAGCCTTAACAATGTTTATTTAATTTAGTAAATTAACATACGATAGCAAAAATTATTGACATTGATGTAGATGTTTGTGCAAAATATCAACACACTGTTAATAAGCTGTATAAAGTGTTGAATAAACTTGTTATTACTTATTTTAAACTTAGAGTGTTTCAGTTATTCTTTTTTTATATTTTGTGATGGAAATTACATTTTCTCACGCACTCCTGGGAATCTTTGAATTGTATTTTGAGATAAATAACGGGGTGTTGTCATTAATTTGTGTTAAATCAACTTTTTAATTACATTTCAGGCACTTCTGGAACAATACATTACAAATTACAAGTCCAAAATGTAGGTCAAGGTCATCCAAATCTTATAAAAAAAAAAAAAACAATGGAGGGTTGTTTTATGAAGGTAGTAAGAGATAACGGTTAGCCAAAATATTATTCTCCAGCACGGGCCATAAACCCATGCTGCATAACAATACAACAAGCCTTCCATTAGTTTTTACAATCTTCAGGTGTTGTAAATATGTTCTGATGCCCTAGATCCTCAACCGCACAATTGGGTACTATTGAATCTTAAGCATCAGTGTTTGTATATGAATAATCATATACATGTAGATGTTTTAAAAAAATAAAAAAAGGTGTGCTGTTTGTATGTGTGCTCCATTAGACTACTTAGATGCTAAACCAAAACATGCAATATACCCCGACTATTTAGATGCTAAAACCAAAAACATGCAATATATCTACTAAAGCAAGCATGCACTAACTACATATAAGTTAAGAGTAAAGAATAATGTAAGGCGCTGAAAAAGAAAAAGACCGACAGTTAGATCACACAGTGACCACTGTCTGGGGATAAGGCCCTTGTTTCCGCGAGCCGGCGTATGGACCCATACGTACGCAACCACTCCCCATGAGGAGAGTGAGCACAGGGCTCACATACCTCCAACACGGGTGAGCGTAAGCGGACGCAGAGCTCAGCCCCCCAGACAAACCATCGGTCCCTGAAATAGAAGACATAACGAATTAGTATATTAATACCTAAGAAGAAGCTGAAAGAGAAAACAACTGATTAGTATATTAATACACAATTATGACAGAGTGTTGGGTGGTTTGCAGGCCTCAGAACAACACTCTGCCAGAAAGACAGTAGGTAGGATGCACTTTGTTGGATGGTTTGCGGGCCTTAGAACAGCAAAGTGCAAGGAATGGGTTTTGGAAGGTAAGATTGAGGAAGGGTGAAGCGGTGCTGACGACTCCAGCGGTATTCTCGAGAAGACTCAAACTTTAGGTGGCTTTTCAACAGAACGTTGGGTGGTTTTCGGGCCTCAGAACAACAATCTGTTGAGGATAGACAGTAAGTAAGGATAAGCCATTTTGAGCCGGTTTGGTGTCCGTAAACAAAATAACTTAAGGAAAAGTCATTGAGCCGGTTTGGTGTCCGTAAACAATTGACTTAAGGAAAGGTAATAGGAGAGAGATGTCTGAATCAACTCTGGATTGGCTGCTATCCTGAAGCAAGCTGTGGGCAGGCAGGCAGGCAGAGGTTCTTGAGTGGGCTGCTTGAAGAGGCGTTGATCTAGGAGATGTTGATCTGGGAGCGGAGCTTGAAGAAGTGATACCGTCTTCAAGATGTGCGCGTATATATAGAGCTCGCGGGAGTGGGGGGGTCTCTTCTGATTGGTTGTTTTATTTTTATTTTTATTTTTATTTTTATTTTTATTCCGTTCCAACGGTCAAAGACCAAATTATAAACATGTTACCTAATACATATGAAATATGATTACAGTGTAAAAGCTATGAATAAAAAATAATAACTATACCACAAACCATAGACGAATAACTAGTGTGTAACTAATAAGGGGGGGGGCAGCGAGCATGCATCTTCTAATAAATGTTAGACTGTCATTGTCATTGTCATTGTTTGTAAGTAGGTCAAGGTCATCAATCATTTAAAAAATGTTAAGCCCTGAAAAGGGCCGTTTGGGCCCTGAAAAGGGCCGTTTGGGTCCTGAAAAGGACCGTTTGATAGAATGGAAAGAAGGATTTAAGGAAGTAGGGTGTTAGAGGGAGCAAGTCTGCACTCTGATGTCCCCAAGCTGTTGCGAATAATATAGTGTCGCTTATTTGGATGTTCAGGGTTTATCAGTCCGCGAGGTAACTTTAGTTTGTAGCGTTTACCACCACATTCCACGGCTACTTCGCGATCTGAAATACGCTGGACATAGAAATAGCGTTTCCCGGATTTAAGCCGGTTTATTCGCAGCCGCTTGAGGAGAGTCGCCTTGATGGGAGTCGCCGTTGCTGCTTGAGGAGCCGTTCGCTTCGGCTTGTGTTTGGCACACAATACTCCTCCAAGAGTGCTTGGCTTTCCGCATCTCTCACCTTTCTTGCCCCCGCGCAGGAACAGATGTGTGCAAGGAGGTCTGGAAGCTCTGCTCGCCTTCTGGCACTCTCTGAAGGCTCGCAGTTTCCTCGAAGGCGGAGTGGGAGGTAGCGGAGACAGAAGAGGCAGCGAAGACAAAAAAGATGAAGTGGCTGGTAGAGGGTGGGTAGTAGACGAAGGCGGAGGCAGTGGTATTGTGGGAGATGCAGCGGCTGGTAGAGGGCGGGCAGTAGTCGAAGGTAGTGGTATTGTAAGAGATGCAGCGGCTGGTAGAGGGCGGGCAGTAGTCGAAGGCGAAGGCAATATTGTAGCGATGGAGGCAGGAAAAAGTCTCGGTTGAGGCAGACAGATTTTAGTAGGGAAAAGCTGCTTGCGGCATCTTCCCAGCTTTTTTAAGTCTATGTCGGCCGCCTCTAGAGCCTGCTCGAGGATAGACTTCTGCGGACGGCTTCCCAGACGTAGTGGCAGGGTTGGCTTTCTCACGCTGGGATCCATAGCAGAAGATGGTGTGGTAGATGCTGGTGCTATGGTAGATGCTGGTAAGCAAATGATTCCTGCAGGCTGCGATCCTACTTTTCTCTATTCAGTGGGGGGCGTGGCTTTGCTGTGATTGGTTGTTGAGGTTGCTCCAATCAGGAACAAGTAAATACAAACTTGCATCTCTGAAGGATCATTCTTGTTCTAAGAGATCATTAGGCCTAAGATCCACTACTCACGATTCCTAAAACCCTTTAATACATCTACTATGATACAACTACGTTTAAGTCTAAAAAATGGTTCTAGTTACCAATACGACAACTTTTATCGTAAAGCTGGATTTTGAACCGACTTGCTCCAGTATCATTATCGTGTGTGTGTGTGTGTGTGTGTGTGTGTGTGTGTGTGTGTGTGTGTGTGTGTGTGTGTGTGTGTGTGTGTGTGTGTGTGTGTAATAATATAAATTAGCTTTATGCACTAGATACCTAACAGTAAAGGAAGCAAGATCAAGCATGCACTACATAACAGTAAAGGAAGAGGGAAGAGTCCTGAAAGAAAAGTAAGCAGGACTGGTGTTCCGGAGTAGGCTGCTGTCCTTGACCAAGCTGCTTGAAGAGGTCGGAGACTTGCTGGAGCGCCAATGACCTGCTCTAAGGGGCCGAGTGGCTGGAGCTGCGTAGCGCCAATGACCTGCTCCGTTGGCGAGCTTGAAGAAGTGATGTTTGCTTTCCTGTGTACAGGCTTGTAGGAGTGGGGAGCGTGTGAACGCGCGAAACTCCACCTGAGTTGAATGCTCGGTAAAGATGTCTAGACATCGGTTAAGGATGACTCGTATTGTTTACGCTCTGCAAAACTTATCTTTGAATAAGATTGTGCTCCTGTGTTAAGCCTTTGGATTCAACATTTGCTTCTATTCCCCCGGTCTTTTACGTAGCTTACTCATACATAGGAGGACGTAGCTTACTCATACATAGGAGGATGTAAGCTTGAGTAAGCACACTTTTAAGCTTACTATGGTTTCGTTACCTCTAGTTTCATTATTAATACACATATACATTTACAAATGCACTATCTACCCACATGCACATATACATTTTCTATGCAACGCTCTAGTTTCGTTATTTTACCGGGTGATATCCACTTTTGCGACGCTTGCTTGTATTTATGTCTTTTAGAAACTTCAAGAAAATGGAAGTATTACAAAAGAGTTTAATTCGTATTATTAAGAAAAATATATTCACCCTATTCCACATATTATTTGTACTAATCATATATGTTTTCTCTTTCAGGAAAAATGTTTTCTTCCTGTTGTGTCTTTCTGTAGTTACATGTTTCTCTTCTTCTTTTTCTGTCTTTTCTGTAGCTGCATGTTTGCTTATGTTTTGAATGCTAAACACTAGTTTTTTTCTAAGTTTGGAATGATCTTGACCTACAAGCGCGGTTAGTTATTCCCCCCACCTGGTCAGTTACTACCCCCCCACTTAAACAATTGTTAGTACTACATAAGGACGTTGCTGTGTCCGGATAAGCATTATTGGGGAGATATGGCTTCTGCGCATATGGCTCCTGCTCTTATAATGCTTAGAAGAAAAGCTAGCTCCAGGGAAGAGCTGTTGAAATGTAATAGAGAGTTTACAGAGCTATTGACCAAGTATACAGAAGTGTATGCTATGGACGAGTATTCATGTACCACCGTAAATGTTGTAGAGTGTCGTTATAGCAGCAAATTGACTAAAACATTGCTCCCCTTGTGGTCTGTATCGTACACTAGAAGGTTTGACTTTCTAGCTGACATAACAATTTATGTAAAACCTTAAATTGTTTGCCCCCTTTTTTTTTAGGAAAATGTTGTCAAAATATAATCATTTGTAGTACAGAGGTTTTATAATTTGACAACGATTTCCGCTTAGTTTAAATAACCTTGAACGTTATCTTTTTACTTTATAATTCATCGCAATTAATAAGTTTTATAAGTAAAAGGATCTAGCGATGGATGATGTGTGTGATATGGGGAATATTTCTCCCTTTGTTGCAAAACACATTGTCGGTGGGAGCCATCTCAACTCCTTAAGTAACGCAACAGTAAATGGAAGAGGAAATACTGAATTCTGTGATTGGTTAGTTAAGATACATTACTTGATTGTGACGTCATCAGAAATTCTGCCTCGTAATATGATTTTAAATTATAAGGCTTTTTTACATTTATTACGGTTTTTAACAAAATATTTACACATTTCAAAAATATATAAGCTTGGAAGTGTTAGAATTTTACCAGAAATAAAAAAGGTCTGCAATGAGATCTGAATGGTTGCCTGAATAATATCCTTATTGCTTTCTTTTGAATTTAAAAAATTCGGCCAAAACTATCTGCTCCCATGCTGCACCAAACGAGTAATCCATAGCCAATTAAACTTTGAAAATTTGAAAAATATACGGTTTTCATAACATTATCAGAAACGCTTCTATTACTCGGGTCTTTTACATAGCTTACTCATACATAGGAGGACGTAAGCTTGAGTAAGCTCACTTTTTAAGATTACTATAGTTTCGTCACCTCTAGTTTCGTTATTAATCAACCGATTTCGTTCAAATTTAATACATATGCACTATCTACCCATAGTACAATATTTCATAAATAAAATCTCAGGACTTATCTTTTCCCCCCCCACCACTTACCATTTTACCGAGCGATACCGTTCAAGTTTGGCGAACATATACTCATGCACTATCTATAACAACAATATTATATGCAACGTATCAGGACCCCCTCCCCCCCACCCCCCCCCCTCTCCCAAACCTTTCATGTATAAATGAAGGTGTTTAATCCAATTTCTTGTAGTATTATCTCAGTTTTCGCAAGAGAGCGTATTTCTTAACTTGAAAAACTATGGATACCCAAGATTTGGGAAATGTTCAGCACCAAATTGTTAGTTCTACAACTAATAGTGTACGAGATACAAGAGATTTAAATGAGACTATCACGCCACAGGATTTGCCTATACAAGTAATGGAGGTTGGTAGCACAGTTAAGACTGATGCAGAGGCTTTTATAGTCTTTTTGACAGGATTTTAGACTTTTTATCATACACCACACCACATTTTTGTCTTATATATTGAGGTGCGTTGCTGTTCCACATCACTCGCACACCAACACTTGCAAGCAGCACATCTACGCAGCAATGAATACAAATATTGAGTTGGTTGTGCTTGAGCTAAGGTTTGCAAAGTCTTCTTGGACTCCTGCTGCGTTGGAGCTGTTGGATTGTATGGGCGAGATTGCTACGAGTATTGAAAGTACAAAATTCCGGATGAAATGTATAGACACAGAGATTACACGCTATGGTCAACATTTCACTCACTGCATGTGGTCGAACCCTGAGACGACTTTCGGACCTATTTATTGCATTTGTAGCGATGTGTTATATCGTCAAGACGACTTCCTTACGTTACTAGACCGCATCGGAGCTGACGAGTGTGGGGAGGAGTTGTATAATGCAGTACTGAGGCAGGTGATGGGGAGTGAAGAAGTTGCAAGCTCTACAGCGGACTTCGGGGTTGATGTACTCAAAGACGACTCAGACAAGGAGAACACATCACCCAGATCCTGAGCCAGCACTAAGTAGTTTGTTACTATAGGTTTAGTCTGTAAGATGTACATATTGTAAAAATTTGTAATATTTTAAATAAAGTAAAAAAGAAAAAGGCTTCTTGGACAGAGCAGTCGTTCTGTCCAAGAAGCCTTTTTCAAAAACTATACCAATGGCCTTGACCCACAAAAATTATCCTGAGTTGAATGCTCGGTAAAGATGTTCAGACTCGTATTATTTTACACTCTGCAATAATACTAATTAAGGATGGCTCGTATAGTTTATGCTCTGCAAACTTTATCTTTGAATAAGATTGTGCTTCTGTGTTCAGTTTAAAGTTGTCGTATTGGTTTAGTACTATCATTTTCCTATATTTAACCATAGTTCTATAACAGTAGGTGTAATAAAGGGTTTCTACAACACCGTTCGGGAAAAATGTTGTGATTATTTAAGATTTTGCCTTTTGTTTTCTTACATTACGTATCACTCTTTAGGCTTCTATTTAAAATTGTTGTTTGTGAGTAGTGTAAAAATGAGGGTTTAAGAACAAGTTGAATCAAAAACCCGTGTTAAGATAAAAGTTGTAGTATTTGTTTAGCACTATCATATTGCTATATTTTAACCATCGTTCTATAACAGTAGGTGTATTAAAAGGGTTCGGTAACATCGTTAGGAAAAAACTTGGTGAACTTTTAAGGTTTTACCTCTTACATTAAGTTTCACACTTTAGCTCTGTATTTACTCGTAGATTTTTGTTTGTGAGTAGCGTAAAAATGAAGGTTTTAAATTAAGTTGGATCGAAATCCCGCGTTAAGACTGATGTTGAAGCATTTATAGTCTATATGACGGGGATTTTAGACTTTAAACAAAATTTACACGCTAGGAGGATTCATGCAACCCCCCACCACATGATGTTACCCCCACTATGAATTTCCTCTTATATATTACAGTTCGCTGCTTTCTAACATCACTTGCACGCCAGCAGTCGAAGCAATCACATTCAATATGAACACAAATATGGAGCTGGTGTTGCTTAACGTCAGGTTGGCAAAATCTTCTTGGAGTTCTGAGGCGCTGGAAAAGTTGAACGCTATGGGTGAAATAGCGCAGAGTATTGAGAGTACTAAGTTTCGAATGAATTGTACTGAATCCAAAGTTACAAAGTACGGTCGACATTTTAAAAACTGCATGTGGTCGAACCCTGAGGCAACTTTCGGGCCTATTTATTGCATTTGTAGCGATGTGTTACATCGCGAAGACGACTTCCTTAGGTTACTAGACCGCATCAGAGCTGACGAGTGTGGGGAGGAGTTGTATAATGCAGTACTGAGGCAGGTGATGGGGAGTGAAGAAGTTGCAAGCTCTACAGCGGACTTCGGGGTTGATGTACTCAAAGACGACTCAGACAAGGAGAACACATCACCCAGATCTAGAGCCAGCACTAAGTAGTTTGTTACTGTAGGTTTAGTCTGTAAGATGTACATATTGTAAAACATTTGTAATATTTTAAATAAAGTAAAAAAAATATAAAAAGAAAAAGGCTTCTTGGACAGAACAGTCGTTCTGTCCAAGAAGCCTTTTTCAAAAAACACACAAATGACCTTGACCCACAAATTATCCCTGTGACGTACTAACCTACGTCACCATGACGTCATTGTGACGTCACCGTTACGTCACAAAACTCACCTGTCAAACCATTTGATTTATGTGAGCCAGCACCGGCAAATTACACTACTATTCTATAATTTTGTTTAAATATACTTAATGCTTGAAAGTATTAAAATATAAATTACAATATTTATTCTTGATTGGACAATTTTTGAGGATCTGTGGACTCTAGGAGTCAGACAGTATTGATGCGTTACATTGTAATTTGACCACATGTTTTCCCTTTAGTTTGAAACTATTTGTATGCAACAAAAACATTTCAAATGAAACCTTGAACAGGGCCGCCAATGGAAGTTGAAAGTTTCGGCATCGGCAACACATTTCAGAAGTAATCTTATAATGGGCGCAGAGTATTTTAGTAAGAGTTATAAGATATATTTATTAATGTCAATATTCAATTTTAAAGATAATTCTATTTAATTAATGTAAATCAAATACATTTATAAACAAAACATTTATCATAGTGTTGCCACCGGCAAAAATGGTACACAAATTTGAGCTCTGACAACTCCTGCATTTCACATGTTTTTTATCAGCCGAGGAAATATCACAAGAATATATCCTGGGCTGTATTTTTGAAATACAGCCGAAATCTTATATCCTATATCGTTATATCGTCCTATATCGTCGTTATATCATCCTATATCCTACATGAAATCTTATATCCTATATCGTTCATATCGCAAAAATATAATTCCAAAGACCAGACTCTCAAATTATTTCTTATTTTGTTTGTTTTGTTGGCTTGTCACTGGCAATAATCAGTACAGGAGTTTGCAAGGATGTGATGTGATCCTTTTTCATTTAACTGTTACTGTTACGGATACATGTTCATTATATACAGGTTACTTTTATTTTATTTATTACTTGTTATCTAAAATGTTAAGTTAAATATCCCGTTATATACCCTAACCCATAACTTATTATCAGATCAATACTACGTTGTTCGGATTACACGTAAATGTGTAAGCCCTTTAGTTGCCATAACTATTGAGCTATAATAAATTGGTCTTTCTGAGGAACAGTCAACAATAGATAGTTACAATGGCTACACTAGTTTATCTAACTACACTCATTACACTCCCATACAGTTCTTGTCATACAATCCTAAATCTCTAATGAATAAATAAAAATGCAACATTAAAGAAAATGGATAATAGAGTTGAAACAAATGAGAATTATTTGAATATTGGAAACTCTGCGGGAAATATAAATAAAATAAAATACTTTAAAGGAAAAATAAATTCTTATCACATAATGTTGGTTTAAGGATATGGGAAGTTGTTTTGTTCTCGATGTAATAATTTATAACTTTCCATATCATCTGAGTTATATATTTATTGCACATTGCTTATTTTATATAGAGTAAACAATATTAAATAAGTATCATCATAAGGATGGTCATACTTAAATTTACCACCAGGAGAAAAGTGGAAGACAAGTATTATTAATTCATCCTAATTTTTAGGTCCACTACTTTATTGTATGTAATCTCTAAATATACATGAAATTAAATGGTAATAAATGCCTCGGAAATATTTAAAACCAACGAATGCTAAATCCTATCACTTAATTAACTTCAGCTTGCAGAGAGTAGGATTAACAGAAACTGGAATAATTACTGCATCGACAAAATCACAATGCAATTACAAGATTTAACCAATTATTGGCAAATCACTGATCACTAACCAAACCAATCGAGAAATGTCAAACGATGATGTGTAAAACTAATCTGTTGACTTACACTATTCAGTTTGTAATAACGACACATATCTAATGCATACCTTTTACTCATAACATACAAAAAAAAAAAAAATAATAATAATAATAATAAATAAATAAAAATAAACCAACAAAGGAATATATAATTACAGTGTAACAATTATTTTCAAGAGACATTCAAATTTGGTGATTAATTTAGTTTACGTTTCCATAAGTTTGTAATTTTTACTTCAGTTGTGTATTTTTAAAACGCTTATTTTAAATTTGGCAGCTTTCATATATTTAACACGGTTATATTTAAGATGATAACTATTTATTTATTTATTTATTTATTTATTGCATTGACAAGTACAATATACATGTATCGCAATCGTCACTCTTAAAAAAAATCCATATTTACACAATCATTCCACAATTTCCACATTCATACATACAAAAGTGTCACATTCATTCATTGCTCTTCCATACACAAAGCTTGCAGCAGTTTCATTACCGGTGTCAGTCAGGCCAAATCATTGGTCTCCCAGTTATGTGCTAAAAACTCTCCTACACTGTAAAAGGCCTCAGATATCAGAACACTTTTTAGAGTTGCCTTAAACGCCTTGGGCGAATTGAGGCTTTTATATTTGGATGGTAAACTGTTGATTAAATGTACACCAACCTGTGAAGGAAGGTGTTCAAAAACGACCGTTCTGTGTTGCCCAGTTCGGAAGTTTTCCCTACCTCTAGTTGCATGAGCATGTATGTCTGTGCCTCGTGTGAGAACACATTTTGACCTGCAATAGTGGGCGGTTTCTAGTATGTATATGCAAGGCAGGGTCAACAGTTGTAATGTTTTGAACGCGGTTTTGCATGATTCTCTCATTTTTAATTTACAGATTATTCTTATTACCTTTTTTTGTAACCTGAACAATCTTGTAAATTCGTTGTTTGTACAACTGCCCCAGAGCACCACTCCATAGGATAGGTGAGGATGGATGAGTCCATAATACGCTGTCAGCATTACTTTTATTGAGCAGAACTTAGATAGTGTTTTCATAGCATAAATTCCAGATGTCACTCTGGCACAAACGCTATCAATATGATTATTCCATGTTAAACAGCGGTCCAAGTACACACCAAGAAACTTGGTCGCTTGGACTTCTTCGACCTCTGTTTCGTCTACCATCACTCTGGTACTATACTCCGAATGTGATGGGCGTAGACAGAATTGAATGAAATTTGTTTTTGTTGTATTTGTTCTTAAATTAATGTTTGTCAGATGTTGCGTTAGTCCGCTTAATTCCGTAAATGTATTAATTTCCAAGTCAGATTTAGATTTTTCACTAAAACCAATGGTGTATCATCAGCGTATTGGACAAGTCTTCCGTGCCATAGAGATGATGATATATCATTTACATAGATCAGAAAAAGTAAGGGGCTGAGTATCGATCCCTGGGGGACACCAAATTTAAGTTCATTGATTTTTGATAACTGGCTGGATACTTGGACTGTCTGCGACCTTCCATGTAAATACGAGTTAAGCCACGAAAGTGGCACTCCTCGTATACCGTTAGCTTCTAGTTTGTTCAACAGGATGTTATGGTCAACACAGTCAAATGCCTTAGATAGATCTAAAAAGACGCTTAAAGTGAGTCTGTGATTTTCTAATCCCTCAACCACCCTCTCAAGCAGACAAACGATTGCATCTATTGTAGATTTCCCTTCTCTAAAACCGAATTGATCTTTAGAAAGAAGATTGTATTTTTGTAAAAATTGACTTAAACGTGCTAAGAAGACCTTCTCAAAGACCTTACTTAGCACTGGAAGAATGGAAACAGGTCTAAAGTTGCTGATAGAATTTTGATCTCCCTTTTTAAAAATAGGAATGATTTTAGCCATTTTTAGGGAAGAAGGGAAATGTCCAGACTGAAAGGAAAGGTTTATTAGATGTGTCAAAGGCCCCAGCAAGTGTTTGTAGAATTGTTTAAATAGCCAAGTTGACAGGTAATGTACGTAGTTTGATTTCTTTGCAGAAAGATTTTGTATCACATTATCCAGTTCTTCCTCTGAAACTGGTGTCAGAACCATTGAGTTTGGACATCAAACGTTGTCAGGAGGTTGAGACGCTGCTGGACGTTTGACCTTCCCAGCGACTGAGGCAAAGAAATCATTGAATTCGTTGGGGACTCTAGTGGGTTCGGTAATTAGCTCCCCATCAATTTTTAACTGGATTATCCCTGATTTGTGTTCATTTTTTAGCGAGTTTATAATATTCCAAACAGTTTTAGACACATTTTGGGATTCCCCAACCTTTTTAGATATGTCATAGGATTTGGCAGCTTTAATAACATTTCTATATATTCTTTTGTACTGTGTAACAAACCGCTTAAAATTTGGATTTGTGGAAAATTTCAATGTTTCACAAAAAAATTTAAGTTTTTCTCTCGAAATTAATATTCCCCTAGTGATCCAGGAACAAGATTTGGGTCGTTGTTTTAGTTTGGTTTCTTTTATAGGACATGAATTAACCAAATGAAAGTTCAGAACTCTTTCGAAATTTGAAAACTGTTCTTTACACGAATCAGTTAAATTTAAAAAAATCCATTTCTCTTTGGAGAGAGACGAATTTAAAAGGGCAATGTTTGGTGGCCTTGTGATTCTTATCTTTTGAGAAGAATGGGGTACACTTAGTGGATAAAGGTTGGGAATTATGGCCTGTTGGGCATAATGATCTGCTATGGCTGTGTTCACCACACATCCCTCAACGTCTGGTATGTTAGTTATAATGTGGTCGATAGCTGTCTGTGAGGTTAATGTCACTCGTGTAGGAGAGTTAATTAGCGATTTCAGCCCAAAACAATTCAGGCAGTCTCTAAATTTCTTTGTTAAAGGGGACAGTGTATCAAGTGTATCGATATTAAAATCCCCTAAAATAACAAAATTATTTTGTTTTGATGTTAGTTCTCCCAAAACAGTTTCAAATTTTGGGAAAAACATATTTTCATTTCCACTGGGAGACCTATATATTCCAATTATAATTATGTTATCCTCTCCCCCCATAATTAACTTTATACCTGTGGCTTCAAAGTCCTTATCATTAATGTTTTTTATTTCAAATTTTTTAAAAGAGAAGCTATTTTTAATGAATATTGCTACACCTCCGCCTTCTGATGAAGTTCGACAGTAGTAATTGGCCAAGGTGTAGTTTGTAATTTTACAAAATAAAATATTATTGTTTTTAAACCCATTCTCAGTTATAATGAGAACGTCTGGTGTCAATTCCTCACACATGAGAGTAAGTTCATCTAATTTATTGGTGGCCCATTGTGCATTTTGATGTATTATGTTCAAGTTGGCCAAATTTTGAATTTTGATTTTGTTGTTGTATTTGTTCTTATATTTATTCGTCTGTTTTAATTTAGTCCGGTTTCTGAAACTGGCTTGCCTAAAAAAGCGTTACTTTGATTATTACTATCACTTTTTAGCTGCTGGATTCTAGATGAGCTGTAGGTGTTGGTTTTGGAGACGGCCTCCGCATACGTCTCATAGGGCAGTTCGATAGGAGTAGGCAGAGACGTAGAAGTGGCTACAGATGCAGGTGGCATGGTTGCTAAACTGCAATGGCTATGTTGGCATGGTGCAGTCATAGTGGTCATGACTGCATAAACTATAAATGTATGATAAAACAAACGTATGGCCTTAAGTCGGAAGAGAGACACAATTAAGACCATTGTTCCCCTCACCTGCTTAGGCAAGCCCATTTTTGCTTTTTAGGCTCGTTGGACTATTGGTTTAACGTGACTTCCGAACCATGGGAGCAGGACAGGGATAAACACTTCTATGGTCACACCAAGTGTCAAACCCGATCTGGCGTGTCAAGCCACCTCCTTAGCTCTTTGAGCTACAGCTGTTCTGTAAATGTTTGATGATTATAAGATTAGTTGTTATGAAGAAAAAAACTAGAAATAAAATAGACAGTAAAATGTGTTTATATATTAATTATGTCAACATTAATTCCTTATCACCAGGTTTAAAAATACGTCTTAAAATATTATTTATTAATTTTATTAAGTGTTTTTACGTATACTGTATTTACATAGGTGGCGAAAAGCACTTTTCAGTAAATTATTATCTTTATACTTGATTCCATAATTGACTAAATTCCCACTAAAATTCTCAAGTTAGGTAGAAAAGACTGATTAAATTGATTTGAAAAATCAAGTGCTAAGGATGGTGGGAAATATATCAGAAATGAAAACAAACTACCTGAGCTCCATCCTAATGACCCTAGTTAAGATTAAATGCTTTTCTATCTCATTAATACAGCTGTTTATGTGCATAAATAAATAGAGCACATGTTTGTTGTGGACTCCAGGTACGATACAGTCAAGGTTATAGTGTAGTTATACTTTATAAACAATGTATATTGACAGTACTTTTACACATACAACATTGATGTGTGAAAGAATTAGTATAACTAATTGTAACATGTTTGTATGTTAATTGTATTTATAATGATTGAATAGATGAAGAAAGTCGTCTAGATAAGAATCTTTATGTTTAGGTACAGTGTTAGCGTCTCTAAATACCATTTTACCCAGTACTTAAATGCTTAATATGATTCAGAAAGGTTTAGATCACAAATTGTCTTAGATTCTATAATTATTTATCAATCGATAAGAAGGATTATTTATCTTACCTCAATAAAGTTAATGTTGTAAATAAGGAAATATATTTATTGTTTACTTAGATCTATTGTTTTTTTCTGTTCTTGTTTTGAAACGTTTGTTATAGTTTATTTGCTAATTATATTTTATTAAGGATGAGGGACACAATTACGAATTTCAACTAATTATTGTAAGTTTAGTACAAATGTAGGCTAATTTGGATTAAATGCTTTTCTTTCTACTAATAAATAGCACAAATCCAATCTACAATATGAATGGTAATAATTACAATTTACGTTTATTTTACCAAAATGAACAGCCAAACTAAAATGTTTCAGTCAATTTAGTTTTAATGTTAATTATTGTTACTTTTATGTAAATTTAGAAGCTGCTCTTAGAGACAGTTTGACTTTCTTATTGTTGAAGTATATTTATGACAGTTTATTTTTAGACCTTTATTAGCACTAAGTTATATAAACATTTTAGTGTAGTATAGAATTTATCAATAAGTGTAAAATTACGAAAGTCAATTCTTCTCCTTAACCCACCCATGTTATACCCCGCACCCGCACGTTAATGGATGGGTGGGTGATTCAGTACTACTGTACATGAATATATAAGTGTGGGCGGGAAGATTATCTCCATTGTACGTAGACAACCCACCCTCCCATACACATTAATTAGTAGGGGTGAGCCATTCTTCGAGTGAACGACACCAGAACCTTAAACATTTCATTTGAGGTCATAATTAATTGAGTGCTATTATTTAGTTCCTTAATCAGTCTTCTTGGCCCTTAAACATTTGTCTTGGAAAGGCCTGCCGTTGCCAGGCCACAGTTTGTGAGCAGCAAATCTTGTTTAAGAACAAACTATTGAAACTGTACAGATACAGTTAATGTGAAATCATTCACTTAAGATAAAGCAACATACTCTATTAACCTATTTACAAGTTGACAAAGAAATATATGATAAATGTTAATATAATTTCAAATGATGTAAGTACACAACAATAATCACACAAAACACTAAGACTATAAGCAATTTATCATCCAGCATTGTTTTTCCATAACTTTAGTAATTTATAGAAAACCTACAAATCAGTATATGTATATTATAACTTAGTTTTATCACAGATTTTATACACAAATATAATCAAGGGTTTTATAAAGCTTTTAATTGATAACTATTAATTAAATAACCCATGATCTAATTAATAAAATATGATATTTATGCTTTAAAATTTTTTCTCAAAAATATCTCTTTTGTAAAGTTATGGACAATAGAGTGAATAATGAGCCATGTATATTTTGTAATAGATATACATCCTTTAATCTCTGGCATGCATTATGGTAGAGCTAATATTAGAGTATCGCCTGACTGACTTCAATTTCCATTGAGAATTCCCTGAATAATTTGTATGAGAAACACCTGGCCAATTTCTTTCTCGTAATGTCAAAGATTTGAATACTTAGGGCTGAGATTTAAATGTCAATCTTTGCGAAACTTTCATTCTAAATTACCATAATTTATATTATACCAATGTTTTTAACTTAATTGATGTTCAGTAAAATCTCGAATAATTTATTACGTATTTCAAAAAACCACTAAACCAATAACTGTGGCCCAACTACAGTACTTATGTGTTTTGAGTGACCAATGTGCAATCAACTATGTCAACATTTACGCTCCTTTGGATCTCGATGAGTATACCTGAGTCCCCAATTACCAAGTTACACGATCATTTAATTACTCATTTAAACTTATTCATTTCGTTATTTGCTACGTTTATATTTCTTTTACAGATTATTATATAACTGTTTACACAAGGATATTTACTTAAAATAGTATCCAATAAAAATATAATTTGGAAATATAAAATCAATTGAAATTAACGTGTTAATAGCTGTCACTCTATAGTTAACATGTTAAATTTTAAACTGTTCTACATATATAAATTCCAATATCTGTATTGTTCTTGAACCAATAGGCCAATTATATATATGTATGTACAGAGCAGAGTAATCTTAGTTCATTTTAGTTTAATTATTTACGCCTTAAAAAGACTAATATCCTAATGATTCAACGAAGTCAACATATATACATGAGGTGCACTCGTTTGAATGTTTGGCGTAGTATATACCACTCTCAATATAACAAATATTTAAATATCTTATCTTATTATTGCCAGTCATGCTGCAGTTACAATGATTTTGAGTTTTATGGTAATTATATAGTTAAATAGCATATCGTTGAATATACTAGAATTCATTTACAACCGAATTTCCTTCTTTGTAATTATTATCGAAGTACGTGTGTGGATGAGTTAATATCACCGTATGTGCATGGACAGGAAGGTGAGTCGACGTGACCGTACGTATATAGGTGGATGAGTTAGTAGTAGACTACGTATGTGGATGAGTCAATATCACCGTATAAGCATGGGCACGAAATGTATATAGGTAGTTGATTCAGTTGCAAAGTACGTGTGTGGATGGGTCAATATAACCTTATGTGCATGGACAGGAAGGTGAATCGACACAACCATACGTATATAGGTGGGTCAGTGAATAGTAAAGTACGTGTGTGGATGAGTCAATATCACAGTATGTGCAAGGGCAGGTAGGTGAGTCAACACGACCATACGTATATAGGTGGGTGAGTGAATAGTAAAGTACGTGTGTGGATGAGTCAATATCACAGTATGTGCAAGGGCAGGTAGGTGAGTCAACACGACCATACGTATATAGGTGGGTGAGTGAATAGTAAAGTACGTGTGTGGATGTGTCAATATCACCGTATGTGCATGGGCAGGTAGGTGAGTCAACACGACCATACGTATATAGGTGGGTGAGTGAATAGTAAAGTACGCGTGTGGAGAGTCAATATCACAGTATGTGCATGGCCAATAAAGTGATTCGACACGACCATATGTATATAGGTGGGTGAGTGAAGTACGTGTGTGGATGAGTCAATATCACAGTATGTGCAAGGGCAGGTAGGTGAGTCAACACGACCATACGTATATAGGTGGGTGAGTGAATAGTAAAGTACGTGTGTGGATGTGTCAATATCACCGTATGTGAATGGGCAGGTAGGTGAGTCAACACGACCATACGTATATAGGTGGGTGAGTGAATAGTAAAGTACGTGTGTGGATGTGTCAATATCACCGTATGTGCATGGGCAGGAAGGTGAGTCGACACGACCATACGTATATAGGTGGGTGAGTGAATAGTAAAGTACGCGTGTGGAGAGTCAATATCACCGTATGTGCATGGCCAATAAAGTGATTCGACACGACCATACTTATATAGGTGGGTGAGTGAATAATAAAGTACATGTGTGAATGAGTCAATATCACCGTATGTACAAGGGCAGGAAGGTGAGTCGACACAACCATACGTATATAGGTGGGTGAGTGAAGTACGTGTGTGGATGAGTCAATATCACAGTATGTGCATGGGCAGGAAGGTGAGTCGATACAACCATACGTATATAGGTGGGTGAGTGGATAGCAAAGTACATGTGTAGATGAGTCAATATCACCGTATGTACATGGGCAAGAAGGTGAGTCGAAACAACCATACGTATATAGGTGGATGTGTTAGTAGCAGACTACGTGTGTGGATGTACAGTAATGGTTTTTAGTATGTAGTTTTAATTGTTCAGCACTCTTTGTTGGTGGCACACAGTAAGTAATACACTTACTCTGTGGTCGGAGGTCTCCCTCTGACGTCACAACTTGGCTTATAAAGACCATATGAGAATGAGACAAGCTATTGTATAGAAACCTTGGGTTATTACCACCGTACGTCTATGGTTGAGCGTGAGTGTCAACAAAGCCAGTTTACGTATTTGGGTCCTTAGGATATATTCATTTACTATATTTAAAAAAAATTTCAGTTTTTCTTCAATTTTCTTAATTTGTACGGCTTTTCTGATGTAAAACAAAAGGTTCATAATCCAGTTTATTAGCTATGTATCTACTATAAATTATGTTTACTTAAAAATCAACAATGTCCCTGCTCTATTTAATTACCAAAGTTCATCGCATGATATCTCAAAATGTATCTCATTAAAAAGCAATGTTTTATATTTCAGTTTAGTTATACCTAAGTTGTTAATATTAACACTGTTCCAAAACAGTTTGAATTTGGAAGCTGTATACTATTAGCCCTTACTAAAAAATATCAAATATTGTAATCCAATAATTTTTTAACAAAATTTTTCGTATAAATCTTAATAGTAAAATGAGAATGGGATTTCTCTTAAGTACATAATTGTATACCACTAAATGTAATCAAAACAACTTTATAAAATATGTAAACTGTCACTCCTAGATATAATAAATAGCAATCAGTTAAACATTATATTATTATTTTTATTTTTTAATCGATACAACTCTTTCTAAAATCTAACTATGCAGTAGTTTATATACGTGTTAATCATTTATAGTTATTTCGTTACCAATTGTTATTTTTAAAAGTTCTTTTTGATATATGTTATGATTAGGGATTTCTTTTTCTTTAAGTTAAATGCCATGAATAATCTAAGATGAAATTTTAATTTTAAACTTATATAGGTTTACTTATCCTCTGAGCCAGTAAGTGTTTTGGCATCATAGGTGAAATTGCTTCGAGATATAAGTGTGACGTGATGTTTACAGTGCTTTGTTACATTTATGGGCACTGGTTTCATTTATTTAAGTCGTTCTCAATGATAACTTTGACTTGTGGAATTCTGTTTTAGGTACAATCACTCCATACTTATCAGAGCCAGTGATTTATTGAGCCATAAATTTATAATTATATCACCGGTTTATTTTATAAAATTATGTATAACTAATAATGACCATAGCTATAAACATTTTCTAAATATAATCAAAATAAATTTAATGATAAATATAATGAAGTACCCTTTTTTATTTATCATTTATCATTCAATTTATTAAAATAGTATCCCTAACGTGAACTAGTTTATACATTTATAGTTAAAATAATAAAATGATGAATATATGTTTAAAGACTTTAGGAAGACGTATAAAGGCACATCATTTGTTTGGGTAAATATAAATGTCTATTGATATTAATAACATTGTATACTAAATTATAAAACAGTTAATTGAATTATTTTTGTTTTTAAAACAAGCGAGTAATGAAGAATTGACGGTAATGTTAGTAAATACTTGGCACAGCCATGCGACCCAATCTATGGCTGGCTTTGACACGCAAAGGACTTTCATCAGCAGTGAGTTAAGTGCAGTCAGCATGAAGTTATGGTAACTAAACATTTGTTACTTTTGCAACGTTAAAAAACTCCTCTCAATTCTGCATACACGCTTAGTAAACCTTTTATACAATTGTGTGGTTACTGCATCAATTAGTAATTATATTACATATGTCATCTAGCTTGCATAGAATTTATCGTATAATAATTAACAATAAAAAGCTAATATTCCCACCTTTTTTAAGTGATTACTATATTATACAGGGTTGGGCAAAAGTCTGGAATATATACATCATATCATTATTATATCTGGAATATATATTAATTTAAAAACTATTGAAATAAATGTAATGAAACTTTGCAGCTATGTACATGTTCCTTTACCAAACATATTTTACTTGTTTTTCTCATAGCCAGGGGATGTCCTATTTTTAAGTCCCAGAGGAAATCTTACAAATATTAAATGTAAGCCTACCTCGAGTTATACCTCATTTTAAAGGCCTTTGTTAGTGAAATACAAAAGTGCAAATCTGAGGTCTAAAGGGTGACCCACTCACAAATTTTTCAGAACGATCAAAAGAATTCAATGTCATATTACAGATTATTCTCAATTATAAGGCTATTTATTTAACAGTTTAAGGTCCCTGTTGCTGATTATGTTGTTGATTGTTAATAATTGTAACAAACGACTGCGTTATAAAAATAGCTATGCTATAACTAAAATAAAAATTAAAAAAAATTATTAAAATACTTTTGACATTTGGTTTACGTAAAATAGATTAAGAATATTATTATAATTATTTGTTACTTATTTTTTGCGAAATTTAATTTCTTATAGTTAAATAAATTATAGATTTACGCAGCAACAGATGATCTTATATGTCTCTTAAGCAGTGTTAGTTATATGACATTACATTCTAGAGACGCTGTATGTCCTGACTGAGTCATCCTTTTGACCTCAGGATGACGCAGTCAAACGAAGACCTTTAAAATGAAGTATAACTCGAGGTAGGCTTACATTTAAATTGTTTAATACTTCCTTCATGGGCCATCACCTGGCTACGCGATAAACAAGTAAAATATGTCTATATGTTTGGTAAAGGAACATGTACATAACTGCAAAGTTTCAATACATTTATTTCAATGGTTTTGATATTAATAAATATATTCCAGACTTTTGCCTAACTCTGTACAGTTGTATAGTAAAAATTCTATATAATTATAAGTACGTTTAATAATTTATTTCACATTCAATAATAATAACTATTATATGTAAATATAAAGATCAAGGAGAGGTTATGATTATTTAGAAATATTTAACACATTAATATACCAGTAGCGGGATTGAAAAAATTAAAATTATAACTTATTAATAAAGTAGTAGAGTAATTTAGTGAGAAAGCATAAATAAATAAAAAACTCTGACCTAATCATTATTGCAACATATTACATAAATGTAAGCCACGACCTTAGTATATTTCAGGATACATTTCTTAAATCCGATAAACCCAGACAGATAATAAATTTACAAGAAAACATAAGTTTACAGAATTACAATTAGTTTAACTTATCAATCAGAAATAATTTTCAAATAGGCAAGGTAAAAAGCATTTGCATACTAAGTTATGTGTTTTGTTTATTTAAAAAAAATAACAAATATATAATTTAACTGTATCTAAATTAAAATATGTAAATTAATCGTTGAACTCAATAGGTTGTAAAATTAAGAAAAAAGTAGTAACTTAAATTGATATTTTGTTTTCATACAAAACCCCTATAATACTTACTTTAATGTATTACTGCATAAAATATAATAAAAATAAGGAAAAAATAAATAAAAAAAACACACACACACAATTGATGTTTGCATGTTCTTAAGATTCAAACGTATGCCTTGTCCTATGGTGTGTACAAAACGAGCATTGACATATTTCTTTTACGTAAGCTTTCATACTTTAAATACATTTTAAATATTTTCCCCTTATTTTGGGTGTATACATCCCCACCTCATATATGGTCCTCCAGTTTGATGTGCATACACTACTAGAGATCATTACGTATTCCGTTTACAAAAACAAACGATGAGCATTTTATGGCCTCTCTAAGTAAAGATCATGTAAAGGCCACTTTCTATCAAAACATGTTACTGAGCTTTTCTAGTTTTCATATTTTAGAGAGAACATTATTCTTAAAACAAGGAAAGAAACGCCCAGTTCTTCGTTCTTTATAATAACCATGACTACACCTAAGGAGATCACTACATTCTTTAAAAATCAATTTAAAGGTTCAAACCACATACTTTAACCACTTCCGATCACGTTTGATTGACATCATAAGGAATACTCATTAATATATTATTTTCATGCATTACTTAATGAGTATCTTGTTCTTTTGCTCGTTCTTTTATCTGATGCTGACAGTGCATAGCAGCTAACTTACGTGCAAGTTTGGATGTTACATTTTAAGTAGCTTATATGTGATATTTGTCATACAATTTACATATTGCTATTCGACAAATAAATGATGCAATTGAATTTGTTTTATGGCACCAAATAAATATCAATATCAATGTTATTTACTTTTGATGGAGGATAATAAACCAATAATAATACAATACAAAATACTTTTCTTAATAAGGAAACACTTTAAAGATGCTCGTAGTTAGCCATTTAAGTCCAGGGAAGGGATGTGGTTCAACTGTTTTATAATTGAAATCTAATTGGTATTTCTATATTAAACAATATTATTTTCATACATTACTTAATGAGTATCTTAACTATTTGAGCTTAAATTACTGAAATTCTTCAGTTAATACTAAAACGTATAAAGTATTTAAACGTTAGTAATAATGTTAATATAATAATACCTTTCAGAATTAAAGTTTAACAACGCCCAGAATAGACGGAAGTTTGAGAAGGTAATTTATGGTCTGGAGATGTTCGGTTGACTGAGCATTAACTGACCGGTAAATGGTATTAAATTGAATTACTATCTCCCCTCTTGTTAAACGTATCTTTGAATATTCACTTAGAAATTTAGATTAAACTAAAACAATTGTAAAATATGAACCTCTATCTAGTCTTTTAAATATACCATTATTAAAAAAATAAAATAAAAGATAATTGATATAATTGTGTATCTCGTTTTAGGCCAACAGTGAGTATTAATACATGAATATGTTGTAATATTTATCAGTAATTACTTTGATAGGGTATAAAAGGTTTGGATTTTTGCTGAGAGAAGATGATAAACGCATTTCTTTACATATTTTGGATACTAAAAGACTAAGACAACAAAGTTTAGACATATACAATCGGAATCTTTTTCAATGATAAAAATTCTTCATTCCAGTACAAATTAAAATAAGCCTATCGAGAAAAAACAAACTTGTGTATATATAATAAAAAATAGTATATATTTCAATAGAAAATACACAAACATGTATCGTTTTGTGCTCATGTTAACATTTGTAATAGTGAAATTAATTAAATACTAAGAAAATAAACATAAAACTAAATATTCATAATTTGACAATTTGTATTAATAAGCAATATAACAAGCGCTCCTGGCTTCGGTGCTTAAAATCTTGATTTAAAATGTACAACCAGAAAGACAATAGTGAAATAGAAAGCAACATTAAGTCACATGTATATTCCAATCAATTATAAGCTAAAATTTCAACGTCAAAGTAATTAATTTCAATAAATTTTTGCACGTTACCTTCAATTTATACAGTAGTAATTAAGATAGTCACTATTCAAGGTACAAGGACCATGGTCAATAAATATGGGATAATATTTTAGAACTTTAAAAGTCAATACACTTTATTATGAAAAGGCTTTACACAATAACTTAGTATTACTAAAAAATGCCAAATTTTCATGTTTTTTAAGTACGGAATGTATGAGAGAATTCCTTATAAGACAGATTTCATTAGCAAATTTAAAAGTTAAAGAAACTTGTTATATGTAATAATTTTGTTAAAAATTGTTATAATTAGCACCAATAATACTCCTTCTTTATCTTACAATTTAGTTGTAGACCTTTCTGGTGCAGTGATACAGCATTACAAACTGTAATATTGTTAATTATCTTACAGGTTCTTATAACAACATTTAATGATTCCAGTTCCTCTACACATTTATTGAGATCAATTTCATAATCTGTTACTTTATTGTTAAGTTGTGTGCTATAGAATGTGGATGTTTTATGAATATCTCCATACTTGCTGTTTACATTTATTACATTTCTGATTGATTTTATGTAGTTATTTTAATTGTTTGTTAAATAAAAACTTTAGATACGTATAGGGACAATTAACTAAAGGTCATTATCTAATCTACTGTATTGTCTTCTTTAATATATAAAATTAGGCAGTTTAATGTATTATTCATACCACTCCACACTACAATTTTGATAAATATATTTAAAAAAAATTATCGTAGCTATAGAAAATAAGTTTTATTTGAAAGGTTGACGATTTTGTTTAAATAATCTTTAAAATATTCCTTAGTTTGATATATTTATGATTAAATATTAAGGAATCGACATGTTTAGCAATATAAAGAAAAAAGAAAAAATATACTTTAAACGAATAAAATATTGTTTCAATATTCTAAATATGTATACGTAAAGAATAACACTTGCCACCATAGGATATATATTTAGTTCTAAATCTTGGCCGCAGGTGGCTTGAGACAAAAGACCATCTGTCCCTGGGGAAACATCATTGCACTACTTTACCTGATATATTGGAGATATTCTTTACTTCCCAAGCCAAATCTACCTCAATCCAAACCTAAACCTGCACATAAAAAGTCATATGGTTTATGTAACCAATTCTTCCTTATCACCATTACAGGAAGTCAATAGTTTATGTAACCACTTCTTCCATATCACCATTACAGGAAGTCATAACGTTTATGTGACCACTTCTTCCTTATCACCATTACAGGAAGTCATATAGTTTATGTAACCACTTCTTCCTTATCACCATTACAGGAAGTCATATAGTTTATGTAACCACTTCTTCCTTATCACCATTACAGGAAGTCATATAGTTTATGTAACCACTTCTTCCTTATCACCATTACAGGAAGTCATAACGTTTATGTAACCACTTCTTCCTTATCACCATTACAGGAAGTCATATAGTTTATGTAACCACTTCTTCCTTATCACCATTACAGGAAGTCATATACTTTATGTAACCACTTCTTCCTTATCACCATTACAGGAAGTCATATAGTTTATGTAACCACTTCTTCCTTATCACCATTACAGGAAGTCATATAGTTTATGTAACCACTTCTTCCTTACCACCATTACAGGAAGTCATATAGTTTATGTAATCACTTCTTCCTTATCACCATTACAGGAAGTCATATAGTTTATGTAACCACTTCTTCCTTATCACCATTACAGGAAGTCATAACGTTTATGTAACCACTTCTTCCTTATCACCATTACAGGAAGTCATATAGTTTATGTAACCACTTCTTCCTTATCACCATTACAGGAAGTCATATAGTTTATGTAACCACTTCTTCCTTATCACCATTACAGGAAGTCATAACGTTTATGTTACTAGCACTTTTGGGCGTTCATTGCTATTAATACTGTTAAAAATAATAATTAAACCTATTTATTCTGAAATCTAGTCCTTTCTTAAGAAAATAACATGAGAGTTTCACATTTTTTCCTTAAATATATATGTATTTTTTCAATAATTTTCATGTTTTTATAAAACACACATAACGTTAGGTGTAAAAAATGTACACTTTTTATTTAAAGACTCACCACTTGTGTCATTGACGAGTACGATTACAACCTTATGTAATAACTTCATTCAAAGTTATTTAACGATATAAATCCTATTTAATAAGTTAAGGAGCCAGTTTTGATTAGAATGATATCCAAATATACTCGTATATACATTACATTCATTTCACAAGAGTATACCGGTACTGTAGTTTGCATATATCAGATACATCCCAAATATATTAGGATTATTATTTGCATAAGACTTATGAAATTTATTTATAAATGTAAATGATATTTTCCTAAAAGAAAATAACAATAGTAAATAAATAATATGAGGTCTTAACGAAAAAAAATACTTATGTTCCTACTTATTTTTATCTTCTAAACATAATATTTTTGGTATAAAATTATCTTTAACTTGTTATGTACTAACGAAAATCAATAGTATAATAATCTAGTCGTAATTTATGACATTTGTAATTAATATAAAAACAACCAATTTATTATGACAATTTTTATGCAATTTAAAAACATTTAAAGCATAGAAATGACTCAGAGTAGATATGATCTTTTTGAACTCTCTTAAAAGTACCTCTTTGTATCATATATCCGGAGGAGCTATGTTTCGCACCCATGGGTGTTTCAATCAGGGAACCGCTGATAGCCCTATCGATCTATTTAGTTGCACAACCATCTCTTGTATTGTGTACTGTTCAGCAACTCGGAATTACAATATTCAGCAGTGTAGTAAACCAGGGACAAATCAGTAGTACGTAGAATCGTACGTTGCTTCCCCAAGACGATCCAGCAAGTTGCTACACAATGTTAGTCCTAGTTCTCACTTTAGCTGTTGTTTTTTGTACGTGACAACATATAGAGATTGATCCAAACTCATTCTCAAATACGTGGAATCCTCATTCTGTTTCAGCCTAACAACGTTAAAATATATTTAATATTTGATTAGCTAGTCTATAACTCTGGTGAAGTAGTTTAACTCAAACTATGTAGCTAATAGTTACCACTTAGCCACTGCGTTCCATCTCGGGGGGGGGGGGGGGGGATTAGCTGGTTTTCATTCAATCAGGAAAGCAGCTATTGATTTGTTATGTAACAAGTATTTAGATCTGTGATGTGGATCAGTATTTAAACACTAAGAAACAAGTACTCTCTACTTAAGGTTTTACTTGTATACTATGCATGTGTATGAATTGTTGTTTTGTAGCTGGTTGTAAGGCCAAGCGATGTATACACTTTTAGGTGTGTTGAGGGCCTTAGTGAAATTTTAAGTCCTACGAATTTGTCATCTAAAAAATATTTAAGGACCAAAAATCCATGATTTTATGTTCTAAAGTTGAACTTATATTAATACAAATCAGTTCAACAAGCTGACATCTAACCACAAGACTGCTTCCTTACACTATCTTAGTAGTTATAAATGTAGAGCTACATTAAAATGAACATCAATTTCAACTTGGCTGAAAATTATAAGCCAATCTTAATCTAATGAAAAGATAAATGTCACGGCTAAAAGTTTCTTTTGAACAAGCACTCTAAGTACAAACTTTAACAACCCTGCATTCACGTATGACTCTAGTCTCAACTACCTCATATATATTTACATAATAGTTGGCTCGTTACATTGCTTACACTGTCAAGTGTTCTTGGTTTAGAATAAGCATTAAAAAGTTTGTTCCTCGTTATGAAAGCACGATTTACGATGCATGGGACTTGTTGAAGTGTCCAGTTAAAGTTGAAGATAACACACTACCACTCACACACATATTTACCTAGAAGATACTAGTATATTACGTAAAATGGATACTTTCAAATATCAAGAAACATTGCTATATAACTTTATCTTATATTTGATATAAATATTGTCTGAAAGAAAAAATAAATTGTATAAATCACGTTGCCTTAGATTATACAACTATTTTCAAGTGAACATTTGTTTATTTTCAACAATGTAACCTATAAATATTACTATTGGTTGTGTGTTTTGAATTTTAGATACTGTTAAAAAATCCATGTCCATTTTTAATACGGTTTACCTCAAAACAAAATATGTCCAGTAAAATAAAAAATGTTAAATGTAATCATTTGGAATTATACTTTAACATGATATTTTTTGAAAATGTTGTTTTAAGTTTTATATAATGTATATAAAAACTCTTATTGCCAATAGATAAAACATTCAATTATACTGCTCGACGTAGGAAGACGTATAATTATATGTATAATTATATGTATAATAATTTAATGCAATACCACTCATGAGTATTGTTTATGGTTTATTTAGAAGCATAATTATAATTATAAGGTGTCACACACTTCAGAATAACACCGAAATAAACACCTCGGATACCCTTGTAGCCAACATATTGTTTTGTTTTTATACTTTTAAAATGATATCTCAAAAACAAAATGTGTGTTAAGCTGGACTATTATGTAGTCCTTCATAACGTAAACATCCACTTTGAGATAACTAGTGATTTTCCTCCATTAAAGTTTCAAAATAGTCTTTATTAATTTTTAATCATAAATAACTCACAAATTAATAGTTATACTGTAAAATTACACAGAATAATTGTTATTTACTGTAGGTGCAGAAATCATGTCCACAAGAGTTTGAAGGTTGTTTGCTAAATAAAGTAAAACACTGAAAAGATCTAATCACATAATTGTTTTTCTAATTAATTTTACGTTATTACATTTTTAAAATAACAATTTATTAAATGTTATGGTTGGTATTTTTATCCTTGTTGGAACAAAAAAATTATCGGAAATTTAACTAGTTTTAATGTGCATAGATTTTACACTTTTATTACTATAAAACAGTTTATGTGTTACATATATATTTTAAGAAGTCGTTGTTATGAACATTTCCTATAATTTTTATTAATTTCAGAATTTTAAATTTATTTTCCTCATGTAAATTTCAAAGTTGTATTAATTTACTGAAACTAAGTCTTCTTAGGCTATAGAGGTCGTAAAATTGATTCCTTGATCTCGTTGTATCTTATGGCAAGATATGGAAATATAATTAGCTCTAGTTGAAGTTGTTAGCAAGTTTTAAAAAATCCTAGTATTTTGATACGTCACGTTGCTGCTGAAACTGATCAATCTGCTGGTTTCATCTACAAAGCCATCTTAAATATTAATACATTTTCCTTTATAAAATGCAAATTTGTTACACACTTAACGAAGATGACTGTGATAGAAGGATACAGTTATATGAAGAAATAATAAACTTATTAATAAGAATTTTAATATTTTGAAACATTTTTGTTTCAGAAATGAATGTAAATTCTAACTAAATGGTTTTGTGAACAAACATAACTGCCGTTATTGTTGTAAAGACCTCACTTATTTGTAGAAGGTTAACGCAATGGTCAGTAAATGTTTGGGCAGGGATTTTGAGTGGCACTATTGTAGGACCCTTGTCTATTGACGGGATATATACGTAGATGTGTTTGAAAATGTAACCGAACCACTTACTGTAGAGACTACTGAACATTAGGAAAGTGAGTCGGATAGTTAAATTTACATCCAAACATTCCTTGTTTCCAGCCACATAGCCCCTCCTCATTATGATCTTCGTGTGCGTCAATGGTTAAATTACCATTATCCCGGCCGTTGGATAGGTAGGAGATGAGCAATTGAACTGCCTGCTCAGACTTTCAGAAGTCTGGGCGCCAGACACCAGAGGTCAATTAGACTTTTTTTTTTGGGGGGGGGGCATTTGAAATCTGTTGTTTTCACATTACTCGGCATTTATAGGTAATTCAATAAATACTTATTAAATTACCAAAGAGTGGTCACAGGCTATATTGTCCTATTTCACAATGTTTAGCTAAATTAATAAAAACATCCGCAAAAACACGGTTGGGGTTTTATTTCTTTTTTACTAATAATCTGATTTGAATTTCATTAAGATTTTCTAACTAGGCACGTTTTACTTTTTGACAAAGCCTTAACCTTAAAATTTATATTTAAAGCGTGTTAAATCAGACCAGCACTACGTGGTTCGGATTCCACGTAAAGCTGTAGGTCCCTTAGTTTCCCTGGCTGTTGGGCTATTAATAAATTGCCATTTCTGAGGAACAGTTGAACTCAGTCAGTAACCAGACTACACTCATCCACACTCATCCTACACTCATATAACCATTCAAATTTGCCTTAAAATACCAACAAAGTTGTATCGGCGTCTCATATGTAAGAATGTAAGAATGTTTAAAAAGGCCTGAAAATTGAGTTTTTTGTACACAGCACCTGGACGGTTGGTGCGATTTCAAATGTTTTACCAAAGGCTAAATTTTTTATGGGCTTTCATTAGAGGTGTTACAGGTATGGATTGCAATTCGAAAATTTTGAGTTTGCGTCAGTGGCAAGGAGTATCAAACCTCTTTAGAAAATATTTTGTAATGAGTAATAAAGATCCTGTGAAACAGAACTTTTATAAGTTGTTAGGTCAAAGTCAAAAGACTACAGATGTGGGTAGTTTTATAATGAACCACAATTAATTGTATGAGGCAAAAATACAATATTCATACAGTATCACACTTGTCTTGATGGTGCTTGCAATATTAAAACGAAAATGTATCTGCTGAAACTGCAATTAAACGGGGAGAAGGAAGCAGTTCCATTGGGTTAAGTCCCTTTTGAACAATTCTCAGCCATTCTACGGATTAAACAATTTTAAATGGTTTGGATGTGCCTAAAGTTAAAATCAATCTCAGGAAAAAGTAAAATTTTGTATAACTTTTAGATGTGGGGAGACATGCCCAATTTTGATGCATGTTGTTATAAAAAGTTGTGCTAATTTTGTAAGAAAAATCATTGATTGATTGTTGTCTTAATAGTTTTTAAACACATTTATACAAAATATATATGATTATTTAGGATAAAAATACTTA
>JAQJVL010003487.1:0-60263 GCA_035578905.1 Stictocephala bisonia | reverse complement strand
AGTCGTGAGTGAGCCCCTAAGCTTTTACTTGAACAGTCATTGTACAACTTGAATACCATCAAATTGTTCGGAACTTCCACTCTCATAAGTCGTGAGTGAGCCCCTAAGCTTTTACTTGAACAGTCATTGTACAACTTGAATACCATCAAATTGTTCGGAACTTCCACTCTCATAATTCGTGAGTGAGCCCCTAAGCTTTTACTTGAACAGTCATTGTACAACTTGAATACCCTCAAATTGTTCGGAACTTCCACTCTCATAAGTCGTGAGTGAGCCCCTAAGCTTTTACTTGAACAGTCATTGTACAACTTGAATACCATCAAATTGTTCGGAACTTCCACTCTCATAAGTCGTGAGCCCCTAAGATTTTACTTGGATGATCATTTGCGAATCTGGAATACCATCATACGTTTTGGTACATTCACTCTCATAAGTCGTGAGCTCCATCAAGTGTTTACTAGGAAGAATATTTATGCAACTTTAATTCAATTAATTTGTTCAGTACTCTAAACATTCCTATACCAAAAATTTAGTTATTTTTCACTAGTCTTTCGTAAAGCCCATGAAGGAAGTCTTAGAAATATTACATGTAAGCCTACCTCGAGTTATGCTTAATTTAAAGGGTCTTTGTTTGTTCAATACAAAAGTGCAATTTTGAGGTCAAAAACATGAACGAGTAAGAAATTATAGCTTCTTAAAGAATTTAGTGTCATATAACTAATACTGCTTAAGAAAAAGAATAATAGTTATTATCTATTGATGCGTAGAGCTATAATTTAACTGACTGAATATGAAAAATGGATTTATTTTCACACAAAAAATACGTAACAAATTATTGTAATAATTTTCTTAAACAATTTTTAGGGTAAAAATAATGTTAAAAGGGTTTTAATAGTTTTTATTATATTTATTTTTGTTAAATAACTGTTATTTTTAAAACGCAGTCTTTTGTTACTGTTGTTAACCATCAATAACATATTCAACAACAGGGACCTCAAACTGTTAAATAAAAAGGCGCATAACCAAGAATAATTAGTACTATGACATTACATTCTTTGAGTGGCTGTATTTTCTGACTGGATCATCATTTTGACCTCAAGTTTGCACGTTTGTGTTGTACAAACAAAGCCCTTTAAAATGAGGTATAACTCGAGGTAGGCTGAAGACTCCTTGACTAAGACTAACTTGAAGTTTGAAGACTTCCTCCTGGGCCATCCCCTGGCTATGCGAGAAACAAGAAAAATATATCTAAACGTTTGGTTTAGGGAAATTTACACAATTACCAAGTTTCATTATATTTCTTCTAATAGTTTAAAAAATAATAAATGTATTCCAGACTTCTGCCCAACCCTGAATATACAACTTATATTTCTTGAAGTGAAAGTAGGATACGTTTTAATATAGACTATTTATAATCAACATTATTTCGTCTCATAATTAATCTAATGAAGAGGATATTATTTAATTCCTTATTTTCAGTTTTAAATAAAAATTACTTTCTGATAATGACGAACATTTTAAGAATATCCTATAATAACCTCAGGTAAATCTCAATTATTTTTTATTTGTATTTAATAGTGAACTCTAAGAATGTAAACATTTTTACGGACAGAATTAAGCAACCCCTATTTAAAGAAAATAATTCTGACTTTTATTGATAACGGTAATACAACCATCAATCAAAGCAGTACAGTCGATATTGTGTATTGTTTCAGTTAGAAGGGCTTCAAACTTAACAGGGTTTCCTGGGGCTTCAAACTTAATAAGGTTTCCTGGGGCTTCAAACTTAACAGGGTTTTCTAGGGCTTCAAACTTAACAGGGTTTCCTGGGGCTTCAAACTTAACAGGGTTTCCTGGGGCTTCAAACCAGGATCTGCATTTTGTAGGCCTTGTAATAAACACATGCATCTCAGCACGAAGATAATTTTAAATAAAAACAGTGTACGATGACATGGATATATCGATAATAAGGCTAGCTCATTGCTGTAGAATAGTCACGTGTTTGTGGTAAAACTGTATAAACACTCATCCTAATGTGACATCACATCACATGTGACGTCTTTTGTTAATTATTATTATATGTACCCTGTCTTTACTATTTTTCACTGCTGTACATCATAGCTCCTCCGGATATAAGACGCAAAGAGGAACTTATCGGAAAATTTAAAAAGATCCTATTTCCTCCGAATCTCTCCATTTTACAAAATATCGCACAACGTGCAGGGCGAGTTAAATCTTGAAAACCACCTCTTCGACTAGCTTTCTAGTTATTCACAAACGAAATTTCTATATTTGTCCGTTGGATATGTTTGACGGACAAGTTTCTAGTATCAGAAACTATGACCGTCATCGGTGGAATGAACCTTCCTCGTAAGGAATGGACTTTGTTGAGTCGCTTTCGCATGGTGTTGGAAGATGATCTACTTACTGCAAATTTAAGCGGGGAATGGCATGGTCAGTTATGTGACTGCCGAATCAAAGTTCAAACTATGGATCACATAGTAATTGAGTGTCCATTGCGTTCTTTTCGGGGGGATTAGCTGGTCTACATCCCGTCGGAGGAGCAGGTTTTGAATGGTTAAGAAATCTGGATTTAGCTCTGTTACGGGAGATTAATATTTGAACACTATGAGACATGTACTTTGTATTGTAGACTTTATTTTATTTCGATAGTTTTATGTGTATAATTTTTTAAATCTGTTATTAGTTTGGTAACTGGCTTATGAAGGCATACGATATATATATATATATATATATATATATATATATATATATATATATATGTAATTAGTATTGTTATTATATATCAGTAAATTATTATTTATCATATTTTTACAATAATTTTGATCCAACTTGTGAGGAACTGCTCTACTTCTTATGAAAGCTTGAATTTTGAAGACAAATTTGCCGGCGTATTGGCTCAGTTGTAATAGGCAAGGTCCAAATGTTTACTTTAATCCCGAACTGAACTGAATTGAATAAAGCGTACGCAGAAACTTCAATTTTACAAATCTGATCATGTAATGAATCAACATTTTAAAAATTATTTACCAAATATGGAATTTTTTTGATTAATATTAATGTAATAAATATCATGTTTGTAGACGACATTTACTCAATATGGACAGGCAAATGTGAAATTATAAAAGACAAAATAAGAACAAATCAGAAAAAGAGAAAAACGATATGTATTGCATATTTGAAATCTCCGTCAAACGAATCGTGCTCGGAAGAAACAGAGATGTGTGAGTTACCGGATGGTTGTTGCATGTCCAGTAATGTGACAAGAACGAACTTACGGAAACGGCTAAATTGAAACATACATTCATTATAGCAGTACTACGAACATCTAGTGATGCTCATGTGAACACAATTGTTGCATGTCCAGTAATGTGACAAGAACGAACTTACGGAAATGGCTAAATTGAAACATACATTCATTATAGCAGTACTACGAACATCTAGTGATGCTCATGTGAACACAATTGTTGCATGTCCAGTAATGTGACAAGAACGAACTTACGGAAATGGCTAAATTGAAACATACATTCATTATAGCAGTACTACGAACATCTAGTGATGCTCATGTGAACACAATTGTTGCATGTCCAGTAATGTGACAAGTACGAACTTACGGAAATGGCTAAATTGAAACATACATTCATTATAGCAGTACTACGAACATCTAGTGATGCTCATGTGAACACAATTGTTGCATGTCCAGTAATGTGACAAGAACGAACTTACGGAAACGGCTAAATTGAAACATACATTCATTACAGCAGTACTACGAACATCTAGTGATGCTCATGTGAACACAATTGAAGTGGAAATCATTGCACGTGTTCTTTGATTATTTTCTACAGGGATTTCGTTGGTAGAGGAGGTAAAAGAATTGAAAAATTTAATCCGTGCATAAGTTTATATCCGGCGTTGTATGGAATAATACATGTTTGGTAACGTAAAGAATAAAATAGCCTACTATAGGTTTTGGCTCTGGCTCATTAATTTTAATTTAATTTCCTTTTCATCCTACTTTGTATAATGATGTTATTAAAAAGAAGTTTTTTTCATATGTGATTATGGACCTGATTAAACAAACCCTCATTAACTATTGGAATTAACGAGACAGGAATATGAATGGTGAATTTGAGACTCCGGTGTCTGCAGAGGCTGTCGGCCATGTTGGTTTTAGTCTTATAAGAACAATGTTATTTGCTAATTCATATTTCTTCATTATTTATTGACCAAAAGTTGTGTATGAGGTGTCATTTTAAACATTATCATACTGTGCATATTGGGTTTGCTTTTGACATGTTGTGTTCCGTACTTAGTAATAAATATTGTACATATAGTTAATTATAGTTCATAATTATGTAATTTAATAGTTTGTTCCTCTTATCTGTTTTTTATAAACTCTTAAGCATAAATTTCTACTCACATACTCATAACATATTTACCTGTTACTATATTGAAATTTAAATAATATTTCTGGCATCTATGCACATGCACTTGCCAAAAGTCAAATATCAGGTGACATTCTCTAACCCTTTAACTGGTGGTGTGAATCCCGTCAAGACGATTCACCCCTCTTCCTAAAATTAAAACCCCAGACGAACATGTTACGCGGGTCGGTTCACTCGGTTCTCGCGTCGCGACCCTCTCTTACACTGTATAATTCTTATGTCATTAATCAGTGATCGTGTTTTTCTCAATCTCTCTTCTCTCGATCTTTTATTCAACATTCTAAACTGTGCGAACATTCAATAGTGTTGTGTTCTGCTCCGAACTGACCGCTAGACATTAACGATATCCCAGGCCTGGTGGATCCATCTCTACGGTCATCTCTCAGCCCTTCGCTCTAAGATATGCACTATTTCCTCTAAAGGTACAGTTGGTCCTATTCATTAATTTCTACATATAAAATGAATCTCCAATGATCGTTCGTGGTAGCGTAAATTGTACTATTTTTTTTACTAACGTGGACGTTAGTTGGTCCTCCGAAAATGCATTAAATTTAACAATCTCTCAAAACGCCCTTAATATTTTGAATACATGCGTTTAGATTTGAAAAATAGGTGAAAATAAAAACATCAAACTAAACATTTTTAAATTTTGTTCTTTATAAAACTAATTAGGAATTTGCAAAGCAATTCCAACGCGCAATTTCATTCTTGATCAAATGTCGTTAGTTTGGAAAAATCCTTTTAAAAATAACTGTTTGATTTGGATACGTGTAATCGTTTGTTCATTTAGAAAATAACATTGTTCTTATGGGATTAAAACCAAAATTGCTGACAGCCTCTGTAGACTCTTAAATAGATAACGTAATGTATTAAAATTACCTGTAGACGGAAGGGATAAATTAATGTAACAAACAATCTTTCTAAAAGTTACCTAAGGAGGCCGTTTCCCAACCGGCAAGCCACTGCTGGACAGTCTGGGTCTGTCCACTTATATATTTTTACTATCTTATTTTATTAAGATAGCATTTATTTATTAAGATAGTAGACATAATACTTTTGGTAAACCACCTCACTTAACATAATGACTCTTGACTGATTACCCATCTACTCAACACACAGTCCTCTTGACAAACCACCTACCTAGCCAGCACACAAGACTTTTGACAAACCACCCTACTTAACATAATGACTCTTGACTGATTATCCATCTACTCAACACACAGTCCTCTTGACAAACCACCTACCTAGCCAGCACACAAGACTTTTGACAAACCACCCTACTTAACATAATGACTCTTGACTGATTATCCATCTACTCAACACATAGTCCTCTTGACAAACCACCTACCTAGCCAGCACACAAGACTTTTGACAAACCACCGTACTTAACATAATGACTCTTGACTGATTACCCATCTACTCAACACACAGTCCTCTTGACAAACCACCTACCTAGCCAGCACACAAGACTTTTGACAAACCACCCTACTTAACATAATGACTCTTGACTGACTACCACTGTACGTGTATGGGTGGATGGGTGTGTCAATACCACCGTAAGTGTATTATCTGTTGTAATATTCATTATTTCGCTGTGTGCATCTTACGTTGAGAGAACAACTTTTGAATTATGCTAGTCACCGCTGAAGAAATATCCATGCTATTTGCATAGGCCTATCAGTAATGTGTTTAGGCCTAGCTATGTTCTGCAGTGAAGGCAGGGAGCTCACAGTCCTCTTTACAAACCACCTACCTATCTGTTTATGCTTTTTAGGACTTAGAAGAATTTCTATATTAGTAATTCCTTATAAATGTGTACTTTTGTTATATTTTGTATTGTTTAAACTTAAACATTAGGGAGACCTATGCGACCCATTCTGTACAAACAGTAACTCCTGTCTCCTTGTGAGACACGTTGACAACTATAATGTAATTGTAGACTATAAAACGACATCATAGAGTAGTTGATTACCGATGTTAAATTGTAATATGAGAACTAAATGTTGCAAGCAATAGTTTGTTGAATCTCAAGTCTTAGTCTAATAAACAGTAATGTAAATTTGTTGGGTACAGCAATCGTTAGATTGCAAGTGATTATATACGGTAGTGGTGATCAATCAGAGACTGTTTACCCGTATTTGTATATTTATAAAGTATGAACTAAGTTAGCCTTCTCTTGTGTTTAACAAACTTTGCAGTATTTTTTAGAAAATGCATTATATGTGGCTTGGAATATCTAAAAAAATGGCTTAAAAATTTAAGACTATATCCAATTAAAAAGATAGCTTCTCTTAGGTCCATGATTTCGGTACAAAGAAATTAATAGTATTAGAAGAAATGGAAGCGAATAGGATAAAACTTCAGTGTTTATATAAAACTACTAAATTGCTGTTTGGACGGTCCGTACGAGTATAACACGTATATATGTCTTACTAGATAATTAGGGAACAACAAAGCAAAAGCAAGTATTTTAATCAAATTTCGTTCCAAAGTCTAAATACATTTGGAACAGTTGATATCTACATTTTCAATGTTTACCATTCCATTTGTTGTTTACAATTCCAATTCAAATGTCAATGTATTGGTCAGTATTACAAATGTTTACTTTGCAAGTGCCTTATAGCCAACTAAAAAATAATGTTTAGTCAGAAAGGAAATTTATTTATTATGATTTCTGTTAATCTCTGACTTGTATACATTTTGAATAAACATGCTTTTGAATATGAAACATAAATGTAATGTAAATGTTGTACCTCAACCGCTCGTCTTCTATTTTAGTGTCTTTCTTAAAATCGTCTTTCAGTATTTTTCTGCAGCAGACAGAAATATTACTTATTTCATGGCTCATACTCTTTAGATGAATCTTTATAGATCAATAGACGAAATACTTCAGAGTGAACAATTAATTCATATATTTAAAGCCTGCCTCACTAACCATTGTCTTAGGTCAGGAGAGGTTTACGTGGATGACCAGGGTCTACTACAAGGACGCTCACGGCTGCGTGATCATGTTCGATCTCACCAACAAGAACTCCTTCTCAAACACGCTCAAATGGAAGCGTGACGTGGACTCCAAGTGTTCGCTCCCCGACGGCAGTCCCATTCCTTGTATGCTTCTCGCCAACAAGGTAGATGTTTGATTGACCTCGTAGGAGGTCGTACGCAAACAAATACTTTCTAAGGCTCTAAATATAATTTTTAATAGTGTTTAGTATGAAATTGCTTTATTATGCATTATCAGTTAAAACTTTTGTTGGACGCATACGTTTTATAAAATATTAAAATATTGAAATATTTATTGCTTTTTTTACTGATAATTATTTTACTGATAAAGATCAATGTATTTAAATAATAATTTCAATTGCTGCATGCCAGTTGATCTGTTGACTTTGTCTACGCATTATAATGTCTAGACTGAGTAAATGACTTTGACTTTATATTGAGTACATTAGAAACATCGTTTTTAAATCATTAAATTCCCTTGGCAGTAAATTCATCTTAAATGAGAAGATTTCAGGAACTGTAAACACTTAATAGGATGGAAAAATAATGAGCTTTAAGGGAAGTTAATAACATCGGAAATACTAACACAACTGCCGCTACTCACTGTCTGGAAACATCCTGGAAGATGGGCCTCAAGTATACCTGAGTTGCGCCTCAGCGGCAAGCCTGTGTGATTTGCCTTCCAGGAAAACGAATGTGTAAGACGATGCTACTACCATCGATGTATCGATGGCTACCACACAACACGTTTCTATTAGTTCAATTTAACTGACAGTTATGTCAACTTGTTTAAGATAGGTATTTTGTTATACGATCTTGAATTATCTAGTAGAGTCTATATCATGTGAGCTTGTTTCAAGTGGTAAAACTGGCATTTATGTTTATTTTATTAAAGAATGGCGGAGTCTGAATTGGCTTTGAGACCCAGTTTGCTATACTAAACAAGTACAAAACAGATACTATTATAGTTTATTCGTTAGGTTGTTATCAAAGTTGCTATTTCACAATAATATCGTACAATTGTAACAGGCCTGCCTGTCTTTGCAATTTCAAATTATCGGTTACTGAGATTGGTAGTTGATAGATTTTATAAAATTTATGAATTTCCGTATATGCATTTCAAATAAATATATATATATATAAACACACACAGGCTAGTTGTAAAGGTGTGTTTACATTACAACAGTATGATATCAACATTAAGGTTTTAAACATATTCACAAACAATTTACTTCATAAATATATATAAACACACACAGGCTAGTTGTAAATGTATGTTTACATTACAACGGTATGATATCAACATTAAGGTTTTAAACATATTCACAAACAATTTACTTCATAAATATATATAAACACACATAGGCTAGTTGTAAAGGTGTGTTTACATTACAACGGTATGATATCAACATTAAGGTTTTAAACATATTCACAAACAATTTACTTCATAAATATATATATAAACACACACAGGCTAGTTGTAAAGGTATGTTTACATTACAACGGTATGATATCAACATTAAGGTTTTAAACATATTCACAAACAATTTACTTCATAAATATATATAAACACACACAGGCTAGTTGTAAAGGTGTGAGTAGAGGGATAGTGGAAAGTTCACAACGTCCCATGAAGAGTTTTCGTCAAATGAAGAGTCGAGGGTGGGGGACGTCACGTGACCAGCCCGAGCTCTGATTGGTCCATTTTTTTCAATTTTCCAAGATGGCGGCGCCCATTTCCCGCCAAATTTCCTAACCTCACTTTTCCCACATTTCCCTCAAATTCCCAAATTTCCCTCAAATTCCCTTGTTATATAATATAAAATACACACTTAACCTAACTTTTTCCATGTTATACTATATAAAATGCACTGTTAACCTTGTTATACTATATAAAATACACTAAATTTTTCCATGTTATACTATATAAAATGCACTGGCGCGTGACCTAATTGCCCCCTCCCTCATCCATCCCTATTTAACCGACCAACACAATCAATCTTTCTCACTTCTGTACTTGCGCTCGTACTGATTAGACGTGTCCTCACTTTTTGAGACATTATTTATTGTAAGTTTAAGAGAACATAACCTCACTTTTTGAGACTTCATTTATTGTAAGTCTGGAACATGAATAGTAACCAGGCTCCCTGCCCTAGATGTGGCAAGCTCGTGCTCAAGTTGAACATAGCTCGCCACCTCAAGAGCTGCGCCGGACCTACAACCAACCATCGAGCCCCAGCGACCTTGCCCTTCCTGCGGGACGATGATTACTCTCTCCAACCGCAGCCGCCACCTCAAGAAGTGCAACCCCACTCACCTCAAGAGGAAGAATGAGGAGGAACCCACCCCCTCAACTTCCAAGGCTGCTCGCTTCGAGATCGACCCCCAACCATCAACGAGCTCTGAACCATCCTCAGAAACTTCACTTCTACATTCCATAAGATCTACCGTAGTTTCCGCATTCAATTCTGTCAAGTCCTCGCTGGGAAGCATACTTGGTGGAGAAAAAAGTCTCAAGATTTTAGAGATAGAAAAGGCGTTTGGGAACCGAATGAAAACCTTTATTTTTCAAAATCAGCCAGGTATAAAGGATCCCATCTCATTTCTTGAACAAGCAAGAGTTTTAATTGCAGAAAAAATCCAAAGTTTCGTCATAAATGAAAACATTAAAACAAACTTCATATTTCTGGTTGAGTTCAAGAAACCAGTTGACGACATTATCCAGTACCAAGAGATGAATTTCAAAACAAAAAAAAAACAAAAAACAACGTCATCCTTCCTACAACACCTATTGAGGATTATATCATGAAGGCGGAAAAGAAACTACTAGCTGAAATGGAAGAGTTTCAAACAAAGGGATCTGGTTGGACGCTACACAAAATTCTTAGCCTAGAACTTGCTATTAACCGCTACGTGCCACTAAGGGGATCAACCTATATAGAGCTACCACTCAAGATTAAGACCAAACTCGCAGTCCTGAACATACGGAACAATGACCAGAAATGTTTCCTCTGGTCTGTTCTGGCTGCACTACACCCCGTAGACTACAGAGACCAACCTCATCGAGTTCACCACTATCGACCCTTTGAACATGAGCTTGACCGTCACTTTGAAAACATCAGCTTCCCCGTCAGCCTGGACCACGTCAAGTTGTTTGAGAAAAGATCAGGCATATCTATAAATGTCTATGCTTACGACGACAAGGTTGACATATACCCACTTCTTGTTACGGATGAAGAAAGGGAACGTCATATAGACCTTCTGTACATCACAGAACACAGGAATTCCCACTACGCTCTAATTAAAGATCTAGCAAGATTAGTTAGAGGCCACTTGACAAATCACCATGGCACTGCGGCGGGACGGTGAGCTAGGCTACCAATTGCGGGGAAAGGCGACGATTAATTCAATTAAAAGACGATTCAATGCGCGTTAATTAAAAAAAAGGGTGAGTTGAATAACTAGTGACTACGTATCAGAGGCCGTGTGAGAATATCACTGGATAATAGGCTTCGCCGTTTCCGCCGCGTTAGGAAACGCGTGGGCTGATAAAATAGTGTTGGCCGCGTGAGTGCTAATAGACGCTCCCTAACAAATCACAACCAGCTTTGATCAGCACTAAGAGTGATCTACCTTAAGGGTAATATAATTACAGGATAATTGATACATTAAATTTAATAGTGAAATAACTGGTTGGCTGCGATCCCCCCGTGCCCCAGAGTTTCCTATCCCTACATTAACTGACTGATTTAATCCTACCCAGCAGAACTACTCCCCCCCCCTTAATGGTTAATTTAGCCTAACCGACACATATTAGATTTTAACTCGGGGACGGGGGCGCACCAACCAGTTATTTCCTATTAAATTTTAATGTATCAATTATCCGAATTATATTACCCTTAAGGGACCTCTTTGTGATCAAAGTGGTTTGATTTTGTTGGGGGCGCTATTAGCACTCCGGGGCCCAACACTATTTTATCACCCCAGCTTTTCCCCTAACGGGGCGGAAACGGCAACCCTTATCCTGATTTCTCACAGGGCCCTTTTGATCGTAGTCATATTTTTCAACTCCCCCTTTTTTTTTAATTAAAAAACCGCATTGAATCGTCTTTTAAAAATTAAATTAATCGTCCCCTTCCCCCGCAATTGGTACCCTAGTCCCCGTCCCCCCGCAGTCCCAGGGTGTTTTTGTAAGTGGCCTCTAACTAATTTGCTAGATTTTTAATTTAGGCGTAGGGGGTTTTTCCTGTTTTCTGTGATGTACAGGGGTCTATAGCCTTTCCTTTCTTCACCGTAACAAAAAGGGGGGGATAGTAAAACCTTGTCTGTAAGATGACTTTTATGATAGGGCCTGTCTTTTAAAACAACTTGAGTGGTAGGCTGGGGGGAAGTGGTTTTAAAAGTGACGGTCAAGCTTGTTAAAGGGGTCGATAGTGGGAACCATGGTTGGTTCTGTGCTGGGGGGTGTAGTGCAGCCAAAAAAAAAACCAGAGGAAACATTTTGGTCATTGCCCGTTGTTCGGGACTGCGAGTTTGGTCTTAATCTTGAGTGGTAGCTCTATATAGGTTGACCCCCTTTTTGTGGCACGTAGCGGTTAATAGCAATTTTAAAGGCTAAGAATTTTGTGAGGCCCAAACCCAGATCCCTTTTTGAACTCTTCCATTTCACTATGTTTTTTTTTGCCTTTATGAAAAAACCTCAATAGGTGTTTGGGAAAAGGATGGTTGTTTTTTGTTTTTTTTTTTTTTTAAAATTCATCCTTGGTACTGGATAAGTCGTCAAGGGTTTTCTTGAACTAACCCAGAAATATAAAGTTTGTTTAATTTTTTCATTTATGCGAAATTTTGGGTTTTTTTTCTGAAATTAAACTCTTGTTGTTCAAGAATGGATGGGAACCTTATACCTGGTGTTTTTTGAACAAAAAAGGGTTTTCTTTGGTTCCCAAAGCCTTTTTACTCAAAAATTTTGAGACTTTTTTCTCCCCCCAAGTATGCTTCCCAGCGAGACTTGACAAATTGAATGCGGAAAAACGGTAGATTTATGGAATGTAGAAGTGAAGTTTCTGGGATGGTTCGAGCTCGTTGAGGGGTTGGGGGTCGATTCAAAGCGAGAGTTGGAAGTTGAGGGGGGGGGTTCCTCCCATTCTTCCTCTTGGGTGAGCGGGGTTTCATTTTGAGGGGCGGTGCGGGTTGGAGAAGTAATTCGTCCCGCAGGAAGGGCAAGGTGTGGGGTCGATGGTTGTTGTTTGGTCCGGAGTTTGAGGTTGCGAGCTATGTTCAACTTGGCACGAGTTGCCCCAAATTTGGGAGGGGGCCTGGTTACTATTCTGTTCCAGACTTACAATAAATGAAGCTCAAAAAAATGAGGTTATGTTCTCTTAAAACATACAATAAAAAATGTCTCAAAAAGGGAGGAACGTCAATCAGTACGAGCGCAAAAAAAGTGAGAAAGATTGTTGTGTTTGGGCGGTTAAATAGGGGTGGAGAGGGAGGGGGCTTAGGTCACGGCCGTGCTTTTTTTTATAAATTTGGAAAATTTTTGTATTTTTATAGTATAACAAGGGTTTAAAAGTGCATTTTATAAGTAAAAACTGGAAAAAAGTTTTGGGGTTTAAATGTGATTTTTTTATTAAAAAAACAAGGGAAAATTTTAGGGAAATTGGGGAAATTTGAGGGAAATGTGGGAAAAGTGAGGTTAGGAAATTTGGCGGGAAATGGGCGCCGCCATCTTGGAAAATTGAAAAAAATGGACCAATCAGAGCTCGGGCTGGTCACGTGACTTCCCCCACCCTCGACTCTTCATTTGACGAAAACTCTTCATGGGACGTTGTGAACTTTCCACTATCCCTCTACTCACACCTTTACAACTAGCCTGTGTGTGTTTATATATATTTATGAAGTAAATTGTTTGTGAATATGTTTAAAACCTTAATGTTGATATCATACCGTTGTAATGTAAACATACCTTTACAACTAGCCTGTGTGTGTTTATATATATATTTATGAAGTAAAATTGTTTGTGAATATGTTTAAAACCTTAATGTTGATATCATACCGTTGTAATGTAAACACACCTTTACAACTAGCCTATGTGTGTTTATATATATTTATGAAGTAAATTGTTTGTGAATATGTTTAAAACCTTAATGTTGATATCATACCGTTGTAATGTAAACATACATTTACAACTAGCCTGTGTGTGTTTATATATATTTATGAAGTAAATTGTTTGTGAATATGTTTAAAACCTTAATGTTGATATCATACTGTTTGTAATGTAAACACACCTTTACAACTAGCCTGTGTGTGTTTATATATATATATATTTATTTGAAATGCATATACGGAAATTCATAAATTTTATAAAATCTATCAACTACCAATCTCAGTAACCGATAATTTGAAATTGCAAAGACAGGCAGGCCTGTTACAATTGTACGATATTATTGTGAAATAGCAACTTTGATAACAACCTAACGAATAAACTATAATAGTATCTGTTTTGTACTTGTTTAGTATAGCAAACTGGGTCTCAAAGCCAATTCAGACTCCGCCATTCTTTAATAAAATAAACATAAATGCCAGTTTTACCACTTGAAACAAGCTCACATGATATAGACTCTACTAGATAATTCAAGATCGTATAACAAAATACCTATCTTAAACAAGTTGACATAACTGTCAGTTAAATTGAACTAATAGAAACGTGTTGTGTGGTAGCCATCGATACATCGATGGTAGTAGCATCGTCTTACACATTCGTTTTCCTGGAAGGCAAATCACACAGGCTTGCCGCTGAGGCGCAACTCAGGTATACTTGAGGCCCATCTTCCAGGATGTTTCCAGACAGTGAGTAGCGGCAGTTGTGTTAGTATTTCCGATGTTATTAACTTCCCTTAAAGCTCATTATTTTTCCATCCTATTAAGTGTTTACAGTTCCTGAAATCTTCTCATTTAAGATGAATTTACTGCCACGGGAAATTAATGATTTAAAAACGATGATTTCTAATGTACTCAATATAAAGTCCAAAGTCAATTTTACTCATCCAGACATTATAATGCGTAGACAAAGTTCCAACGATCCAAACTAGGCATGCACAATTGAATTATTATTTAAATACATTGATCATTATCATATAATATATATCAGTAAAAAAGCATAAATATTTCAATATTTTAATATTTTATAAAACGTATGCGTCCAACCAAAAGTTTTTAAACTGATTAATGCAAAATAAAGCCAATTTCATACTAAACACTATTAAAAATTATATTTTAGAGCCTTAAAAGTAGATATGTTTTTGCGTACGACCTCCTACGAGTCATCAAACATCTACCTTGTTGGCGAGAAAGCATACAAGGAATGGGACTGCCGTTCGGGGAGCGAAACACTTGGAGTCCCGTCACGGCTTCCATATGAGCGTGTTATGAGAAGGATTCCTTGTTGGTGAGATCGAACATGATCCACTCCAGCCGTGAGCGTCCTGTAGTAGACCCTGGTCATCCACGTAAACCTCTCCTGACGCTAATACAATGGTTAGTGAGGCAGGCTTAAATAAATGACTTAATTGTTCACTCAGAAGTATTCGTCTATTGAATCTATAAAGAAATCATCTAAGAGATTATTACCATGAAATAATAATATTTCTGTCTGCAGCAGAAAAAACTGACAGACGATTTTAAGAAAGACACTAAAATAGAAGACGAGCGGGGGGTTGAGGTACAACGTTTACAATACATTATGTTTCCATATTCAAAAGCATGTTATAATCCAAAAAGTATACAAGTCAGAGATTAACAGAATCATAATAAATAAAATTTCCTTCTGACTAAACATATTTTTATTTGCTATAAGGCCACTTCAAAGTAAACATTTGTAAACTGACCAATACATTGACGGAATTTGAATTGGATAGTAAACAACAAATGGAAAGGTAAACATTGAACATGTAGATATACAACTGTTCCAAATGTAATTTAGACTTTGGAACGAAATTTTGAATTAAAATACTTGCTTTGCTATGTTGTTTCCTAATTATCTAGTAAGACATATATACGTGTTATACCTCGTACGGACCGTCCAAACAGCAATTTAGTAGTTTTTAAAATAAAACCCTGAAGTTTTAATCCAATTCGCTTCAATTCTTCTAATACTATTAATTTCTTTTACCGAAATCAGTGGACCTAAGAGAAGCTAACTATTTTAATTGGAATAAAGTCTTTAAATTTTTAAGCCATTTTATTTAGATATTCCAAGCCCCGATAAATGCATTTTCAAAAAATCACGCAAAGTTTGTAAACACAAGAGAATGCCTAACTTAGTTCATACTTTATAAATATACAAATACGGGTAAACATTCTTCAGATTGATCACCACTACCGTATATATCACTATGCAAATCCTAACGATTAGTCTTGTACCCAACAAATTTACATTACTGTTTATTAGACTAAGACTTGAGATTCAACAAACTATTTCTTGCAACATTTAGGTTTCTCATATTACAATTTAACATCGTAATCAACTACTCTATGAATGTCGTTTTTATAGTCACAATAACAATATAAGTTGTCACGTGTTCCCTCACAAGGAGGACAGGAGTACTGTTGGTACAAAATGGGTCCCGCAAGGTCTCCCTAATGGTTTAAGTTTTAACAATACAAAATAATAACAAAAGTACACAATTATAAGGAATTAATCTAATAAAGAAAATTCTTCTAAGTCCTAAAAACATAAACAGAATAGAGTAGGTGGTTTAAAGTAGGAACTGTGAGCTCCCTCGCCTTCAACTGCAGAACAAGCTAGGCCTAAACCCATTACTGATAGGCCTATGCAAATAGCATGGAGATATTTACTCAGCGTGACCAAGCATCATTTTCAAAAGTTGGTGTCACTCAACGGTAAGATGCTCACAGCGAAATAATGAATAATACAACAGATAATACACTTACGGTATGTAATGACACACCCATCCACCCATACACGTACAGAGGATAGTCAGTCAAGAGGTCATTAAGTAAGTAGGAGGTTAGTCAAAAGTCTTGAGTGCGGCTAGGTAGTGGATAGTCAAGAGGACTGTGTGTGAGTAGATGTGAAATCAGTCAAGAGTCATATGTTAAGTACGGTGGTTTGTCAAAAGTCTTGTGTGCTGGCTAGGTAGGTGGTTTGTCAAGAGGACTGTTGTGTTGAGTAGATGGTATAATCAGTCAAGAGTCATTATGTTAAGTAGGGTGGTTTGTCAAAAGTCTTGTGTGCTGGCTTGGTAGGTGGTTTGTCAAGAGGACTGTGTGTTGAGTAGATGGATAATCAGTCAAGAGTCATTATGTTAAGTAGGGTGGTTTGTCAAAAGTCTTGTGTGCTGGCTAGGTAGGTGGTTTGTCAAGAGGACTGTGTGTTGAGTAGATGGGTAATCAGTCAAGAGTCATTATGTTAAGTGAGGTGGTTTACCAAAAGTATTATGTCTACTATCTTAATAAATAAATGCTATCTTAATAAAATAAGATAGTAAAAATATATAAGTGACAGGACCAGACTGTCCAGCAGTGGCTTGCCGGTTGGGAAACGGCCTCCTTAGGTAACTTTAGAAAGATTGTTTGTTACATTAATTTATCCCTTCCGTCTACAGGTAATATTTAATACATTACGTTATCTATTTAAGAGTCTACAGAGGGCTGTCAGCAATTTTGGTTTTAATCCCATAAGAACAATGTTATTTTCTAAATGAACAAACGATTACACGTATCCAAATCAAACAGTTATTTTTAAAAGGATTTTTCCAAACTAACGACATTTGATCAAGAATGAAATTGCGCGTTGGAATTGCTTTGCAAATTCCTAATTAGTTTTATAAAGAACAAAATTTAAAAATGTTTAGTTTGATGTTTTTATTTTCACCTATTTTTCAAATCTAAACGCATGTATTCAAAATATTAAGGGCGTTTTGAGAGATTGTTAAATTTAATGCATTTTCGGAGGACCAACTAACGTCCACGTTAGTAAAAAAAAATAGTACAATTTACGCTACCACGAACGATCATTGGAGATTCATTTTATATGTAGAAATTAATGAATAGGACCAACTGTACCTTTAGAGGAAATAGTGCATATCTTAGAGCGAAGGGCTGAGAGATGACCGTAGAGATGGATCCACCAGGCCTGGGATATCGTTAATGTCTAGCGGTCAGTTCGGAGCAGAACACAACACTATTGAATGTTCGCACAAGTTTAGAATGTTTGAATAAAAGATCGAGAGAAGAGAGATTGAGAAAAACACGATCACTGATTAATGACATAAGAATTATACAGTGTAAGAGAGGGTCGCGACGCGAGAACCGAGTGAACCGACCCGCGTAACATGTTCGTCTGGGGTTTTAATTTTAGGAAGAGGGGTGAATCGTCTTGACGGGATTCACACCACCAGTTAAAGGGTTAGAGAATGTCACCTGATATTTGACTTTTGGCAAGTGCATGTGCATAGATGCCAGAAATATTATTTAAATTTCAATATAGTAACAGGTAAATATGTTATGAGTATGTGAGTAGAAATTTATGCTTAAGAGTTTATAAAAAACCAGATAAGAGGAACAAACTATTAAATTACATAATTATGAACTATAATTAACTATATGTACAATATTTATTACTAAGTACGGAACACAACATGTCAAAAGCAAACCAATATGCACAGTATGATAATGTTTAAAATGACACCTCATACACAACTTTTGGTCAATAAATAATGAAGAAATATGAATTAGCAAATAACATTGTTCTTATAAGACTAAAATCCAACATGGCCGACAGCCTCTGCAGACACCGGAGTCTCAAATTCACCATTCATATTCCTGTCTCGTTAATTCCAATAGTTAATGAGGGTTTGTTTAATCAGGTCCATAATCACATATGATAAAAAACTTCTTTTTAATAACATCATTATACAAAGTAGGATGAAAAGGAAATTAAATTAAAATTAATGAGCCAGAGCCAAAACCTATAGTAGGCTATTTTATTCTTTACGTTACCAAACATGTATTATTCCATACAACGCCGGATATAAACTTATGCACGGATTAAATTTTTCAATTCTTTTACCTCCTCTACCAACGAAATCCCTGTAGAAAATAATCAAAGAACACGTGCAATGATTCCACTTCAATTGTGTTCACATGAGCATCACTAGATGTTCGTAGTACTGCTGTAATGAATGTATGTTTCAATTTAAGCCGTTTCCGTAAGTTCGTTCTTGTCACATTACTGGACATGCAACAATTGTGTTCACATGAGCATCACTAGATGTTCGTAGTACTGCTATAATGAATGTATGTTTCAATTTAGCCATTTCCGTAAGTTCGTACTTGTCACATTACTGGACATGCAACAATTGTGTTCACATGAGCATCACTAGATGTTCGTAGTACTGCTATAATGAATGTATGTTTCAATTTAGCCATTTCCGTAAGTTCGTTCTTGTCACATTACTGGACATGCAACAATTGTGTTCACATGAGCATCACTAGATGTTCGTAGTACTGCTATAATTGAATGTATGTTTCAATTTTAGCCATTTCCGTAAGTTCGTTCTTGTCACATTACTGGACTTGCAACAATTGTGTTCACATGAGCATCACTAGATGTTCGTGAGTACTGCTATAATGAATGTATGTTTCAATTTAGCCGTTTCCGTAAGTTCGTTCTTGTCACATTACTGGACATGCAACAACCATCCGGTAACTCACACATCTCTGTTTCTTCCGAGCACGATTCGTTTGACGGAGATTTCAAATATGCAATACATATCGTTTTTCTCTTTTTCTGATTTGTTCTTATTTTGTCTTTTATAATTTCACATTTGCCTGTCCCATATTGAGTAAATGTCGTCTACAAACATGATATTTATTACATTAATATTAATCAAAAAAAGTTCCATATTTGGTAAATAATTTTTTAAAATGTTGATTCATTACATGATCAGATTTGTAAAATTGAAGTTTCTGCGTACGCTTTATTCAATTCAGTTCAGTTCGGGATTAAAGTAAACATTTGGGACCTTGCCTATTACAACTGAGCCAATACGCCGGCAAATTTGTCTTCAAAATTCAAGCTTTCATAAGAAGTAGAGCAGTTCCTCACAAGTTGGATCAAAATTATTGTAAAAATATGATAAATAATAATTTACTGATATATAATAACAATACTAATTACATATATATATATATATATATATATATATATATATATTATATATATCGTATGCCTTCATAAAGCCAGGTTACCAAACTAATAACAGATTTAAAAAATTATACACATAAAACTATCGAAATAAAATAAAGTCTACAATACAAAGTACATGTCTCATAGTGTTCAAATATTAATCTCCCGTAACAGAGACTAAATCCAGATTTCTTAACCATTCAAAACCTGCTCCTCCGACGGGATGTAGACCAGCTAATCCCCCCGAAAAGAACGCAATGGACACTCAATTACTATGTGATCCATAGTTTTGAACTTTGATTCGGCAGTCACATAACTGACCATAGCCATTCCCCGCTTAAATTTGCAGTAAGTAGATCATCTTCCAACACCATGCGAAAGCGACTCAACAAAGTCCATTCCTTACGAGGAAGGTTCATTCCACCGATGACGGTCATAGTTTCTGATACTAGAAACTTGTCCGTCAAACATATCCAACGGACAAATATAGAAATTTCGTTTGTGAATAACTAGAAAGCTAGTCGAAGAGGTGGTTTTCAAGATTTAACTCGCCCTGCACGTTGTGCGATATTTTGTAAAATGGAGAGATTCGGAGGAAATAGGATCTTTTTAAATTTTCCGATAAGTTCCTCTTTGCGTCTTATATCCGGAGGAGCTATGATGTACAGCAGTGAAAAATAGTAAAGACAGGGTACATATAATAATAATTAACAAAAGACGTCACATGTGATGTGATGTCACATTAGGATGAGTGTTTATACAGTTTTACCACAAACACGTGACTATTCTACAGCAATGAGCTAGCCTTATTATCGATATATCCATGTCATCGTACACTGTTTTTATTTAAAATTATCTTCGTGCTGAGATGCATGTGTTTATTACAAGGCCTACAAAATGCAGATCCTGGTTTGAAGCCCCAGGAAACCCTGTTAAGTTTGAAGCCCCAGGAAACCCTGTTAAGTTTGAAGCCCTAGAAAACCCTGTTAAGTTTGAAGCCCCAGGAAACCTTATTAAGTTTGAAGCCCCAGGAAACCCTGTTAAGTTTGAAGCCCTTCTAACTGAAACAATACACAATATCGACTGTACTGCTTTGATTGATGGTTGTATTACCGTTATCAATAAAAGTCAGAATTATTTTCTTTAAATAGGGGTTGCTTAATTCTGTCCGTAAAAATGTTTACATTCTTAGAGTTCACTATTAAATACAAATAAAAAATAATTGAGATTTACCTGAGGTTATTATAGGATATTCTTAAAATGTTCGTCATTATCAGAAAGTAATTTTTATTTAAAACTGAAAATAAGGAATTAAATAATATCCTCTTCATTAGATTAATTATGAGACGAAATAATGTTGATTATAAATAGTCTATATTAAAACGTATCCTACTTTCACTTCAAGAAATATAAGTTGTATATTCAGGGTTGGGCAGAAGTCTGGAATACATTTATTATTTTTTAAACTATTAGAAGAAATATAATGAAACTTGGTAATTGTGTAAATTTCCCTAAACCAAACGTTTAGATATATTTTTCTTGTTTCTCGCATAGCCAGGGGATGGCCCAGGAGGAAGTCTTCAAACTTCAAGTTAGTCTTAGTCAAGGAGTCTTCAGCCTACCTCGAGTTATACCTCATTTTAAAGGGCTTTGTTTGTACAACACAAACGTGCAAACTTGAGGTCAAAATGATGATCCAGTCAGAAAATACAGCCACTCAAAGAATGTAATGTCATAGTACTAATTATTCTTGGTTATGCGCCTTTTTATTTAACAGTTTGAGGTCCCTGTTGTTGAATATGTTATTGATGGTTAACAACAGTAACAAAAGACTGCGTTTTAAAAATAACAGTTATTTAACAAAAATAAATATAATAAAAACTATTAAAACCCTTTTAACATTATTTTTACCCTAAAAATTGTTTAAGAAAATTATTACAATAATTTGTTACGTATTTTTTGTGTGAAAATAAATCCATTTTTCATATTCAGTCAGTTAAATTATAGCTCTACGCATCAATAGATAATAACTATTATTCTTTTTCTTAAGCAGTATTAGTTATATGACACTAAATTCTTTAAGAAGCTATAATTTCTTACTCGTTCATGTTTTTGACCTCAAAATTGCACTTTTGTATTGAACAAACAAAGACCCTTTAAATTAAGCATAACTCGAGGTAGGCTTACATGTAATATTTCTAAGACTTCCTTCATGGGCTTTACGAAAGACTAGTGAAAAATAACTAAATTTTTGGTATAGGAATGTTTAGAGTACTGAACAAATTAATTGAATTAAAGTTGCATAAATATTCTTCCTAGTAAACACTTGATGGAGCTCACGACTTATGAGAGTGAATGTACCAAAACGTATGATGGTATTCCAGATTCGCAAATGATCATTCAAGTAAAATCTTAGGGGCTCACGACTTATGAGAGAGGAAGTTCCGAACAATTCGATGGTATTCTAGTTGTACAATGTCTGTTCGAGAAAAAGCTTAGGGGCTCACTCACGACTTATGAGAGAGGAAGTTCCGAACAATTCGATGGTATTCAAGTTGTACAATGACTGTTCAAGTAAAAGCTTAGGGGCTCACTCACGACTTATGAGAGTGGAAGTTCCGAACAATTCGATGGTATTCAAGTTGTACAATGACTGTTCAAGTAAAAGCTTAGGGGCTCACTCACGACTTATGAGAGTGGAAGTTCCGAACAATTCGATGGTATTCAAGTTGTACAATGACTGTTCAAGTAAAAGCTTAGGGGCTCACTCACGACTTATGAGAGTGGAAGTTCCGAACAATTCGATGGTATTCAAGTTGTACAATGACTGTTCAAGTAAAAGCTTAGGGGCTCACTCACGACTTATGAGAGTGGAAGTTCCGAACAATTCGATGGTATTCAAGTTGTACAATGACTTTTCAAGTAAAAGCTTAGGGGCTCACTCACGACTTATGAGAGTGGAAGTTCCGAACAATTCGATGGTATTCAAGTTGTACAATGACTGTTCGAGAAAAAGCTTAGGGGCTCACTCACGACTTATGAGAGTGGAAGTTCCGAACAATTTGATGGTATTTAAGTTGTACAATGACTGTTCAAGAAAAAGCTTAGGGGCTCACTCACGACTTATGAGAGTGGAAGTTCCGAACAATTCGATGGTATTCAAGTTGTACAATGACTGTTCAAGAAAAAGCTTAGGGGCTCACTCACGACTTATGAGAGTGGAAGTTCCGAACAATTCGATGGTATTCAAGTTGTACAAAGACTGTTCGAGAAAAAGCTTAGGGGCTCACTCACGACTTATGAGAGTGGAAGTTCCGAACAATTCGATGGTATTCAAGTTGTACAATGACTGTTCAAGAAAAAGCTTAGGGGCTCACTCACGACTTATGAGAGTGGAAGTTCCGAACAATTCGATGGTATTCAAGTTGTACAATGACTGTTCAAGTAAAAGCTTAGGGGCTCACTCACGACTTATGAGAGTGGAAGTTCCGAACAATTCGATGGTATTCAAGTTGTACAATGACTGTTCAAGTAAAAGCTTAGGGGCTCACTCACGACTTATGAGAGTGGAAGTTCCGAACAATTCGATGGTATTCAAGTTGTACAATGACTGTTCGAGAAAAAGCTTAGGGGCTCACTCACGACTTATGAGAGTGGAAGTTCCGAACAATTCGATGGTATTCAAGTTGTACAATGACTGTTCAAGAAAAAGCTTAGGGGCTCACTCACGACTTATGAGAGTGGAAGTTCCGAACAATTCGATGGTATTCAAGTTGTACAATGACTGTTCAAGAAAAAGCTTAGGGGCTCACTCACGACTTATGAGAGTGGAAGTTCCGAACAATTCGATGGTATTCAAGTTGTACAATGACTGTTCGAGAAAAAGCTTAGGGGCTCACTCACGACTTATGAGAGTGGAAGTTCCGAACAATTCGATGGTATTCAAGTTGTACAATGACTGTTCGAGAAAAAGCTTAGGGGCTCACTCACGACTTATGAGAGTGGAAGTTCCGAACAATTCGATGGTATTCAAGTTGTACAATGACTGTTCAAGAAAAAGCTTAGGGGCTCACTCACGACTTATGAGAGTGGAAGTTCCGAACAATTCGATGGTATTCAAGTTGTACAATGACTGTTCAAGTAAAAGCTTAGGGGCTCACTCACGACTTATGAGAGTGGAAGTTCCGAACAATTCGATGGTATTCAAGTTGTACAATGACTGTTCGAGAAAAAGCTTAGGGGCTCACTCACGACTTATGAGAGTGGAAGTTCCGAACAATTCGATGGTATTCAAGTTGTACAATGACTGTTCGAGAAAAAGCTTAGGGGCTCACTCACGACTTATGAGAGTGGAAGTTCCGAACAATTCGATGGTATTCAAGTTGTACAATGACTGTTCAAGAAAAAGCTTAGGGGCTCACTCACGACTTATGAGAGTGGAAGTTCCGAACAATTCGATGGTATTCAAGTTGTACAATGACTGTTCAAGAAAAAGCTTAGGGGCTCACTCACGACTTATGAGAGTGGAAGTTCCGAACAATTCGATGGTATTCAAGTTGTACAATGACTGTTCGAGAAAAAGCTTAGGGGCTCACTCACGACTTATGAGAGTGGAAGTTCCGAACAATTCGATGGTATTCAAGTTGTACAATGACTGTTCAAGAAAAAGCTTAGGGGCTCACTCACGACTTATGAGAGTGGAAGTTCCGAACAATTTGATGGTATTCAAGTTGTACAATGACTGTTCAAGTAAAAGCTTAGGGGCTCACTCACGACTTATGAGAGTGGAAGTTCCGAACAATTCGATGGTATTCAAGTTGTACAATGACTGTTCAAGAAAAAGCTTAGGGGCTCACTCACGACTTATGAGAGTGGAAGTTCCGAACAATTCGATGGTATTCAAGTTGTACAATGACTGTTCGAGAAAAAGCTTAGGGGCTCACTCACGACTTATGAGAGTGGAAGTTCCGAACAATTCGATGGTATTCAAGTTGTACAATGACTGTTCAAGTAAAAGCTTAGGGGCTCACTCACGACTTATGAGAGTGGAAGTTCCGAACAATTCGATGGTATTCAAGTTGTACAATGACTGTTCGAGAAAAAGCTTAGGGGCTCACTCACGACTTATGAGAGTGGAAGTTCCGAACAATTCGATGGTATTCAAGTTGTACAATGACTGTTCGAGAAAAAGCTTAGGGGCTCACTCACGACTTATGAGAGTGGAAGTTCCGAACAATTCGATGGTATTCAAGTTGTACAATGACTGTTCAAGAAAAAGCTTAGGGGCTCACTCACGACTTATGAGAGTGGAAGTTCCGAACAATTCGATGGTATTCAAGTTGTACAATGACTGTTCAAGAAAAAGCTTAGGGGCTCACTCACGACTTATGAGAGTGGAAGTTCCGAACAATTCGATGGTATTCAAGTTGTACAATGACTGTTCAAGAAAAAGCTTAGGGGCTCACTCACGACTTATGAGAGTGGAAGTTCCGAACAATTCGATGGTATTCAAGTTGTACAAAGACTGTTCGAGAAAAAGCTTAGGGGCTCACTCACGACTTATGAGAGTGGAAGTTCCGAACAATTCGATGGTATTCAAGTTGTACAATGACTGTTCAAGAAAAAGCTTAGGGGCTCACTCACGACTTATGAGAGTGGAAGTTCCGAACAATTCGATGGTATTCAAGTTGTACAATGACTGTTCAAGAAAAAGCTTAGGGGCTCACTCACGACTTATGAGAGTGGAAGTTCCGAACAATTCGATGGTATTCAAGTTGTACAAAGACTGTTCGAGAAAAAGCTTAGGGGCTCACTCACGACTTATGAGAGTGGAAGTTCCGAACAATTCGATGGTATTCAAGTTGTACAATGACTGTTCGAGAAAAAGCTTAGGGGCTCACTCATGACTTATGAGAGTGGAAGTTCCAAACAATTCGATGGTATTCAAGTTGTACAATGACTGTTCAAGAAAAAGCTTAGGGGCTCACTCACGACTTATGAGAGTGGAAGTTCCGAACAATTCGATGGTATTCAAGTTGTACAATGACTGTTCGAGAAAAAGCTTAGGGGCTCACTCACGACTTATGAGAGTGGAAGTTCCGAACAATTCGATGGTATTCAAGTTGTACAATGACTGTTCAAGAAAAAGCTTAGGGGCTCACTCACGACTTATGAGAGTGGAAGTTCCGAACAATTTGATGGTATTCAAGTTGTACAATGACTGTTCGAGAAAAAGCTTAGGGGCTCACTCACGACTTATGAGAGTGGAAGTTCCGAACAATTCGATGGTATTCAAGTTGTACAATGACTGTTCAAGAAAAAGCTTAGGGGCTCACTCACGACTTATGAGAGTGGAAGTTCCGAACAATTCGATGGTATTCAAGTTGTACAATGACTGTTCGAGAAAAAGCTTAGGGGCTCACTCACGACTTATGAGAGTGGAAGTTCCGAACAATTCGATGGTATTCAAGTTGTACAATGACTGTTCAAGAAAAAGCTTAGGGGCTCACTCACGACTTATGAGAGTGGAAGTTCCGAACAATTCGATGGTATTCAAGTTGTACAAAGACTGTTCGAGAAAAAGCTTAGGGGCTCACTCACGACTTATGAGAGTGGAAGTTCCGAACAATTCGATGGTATTCAAGTTGTACAATGACTGTTCAAGAAAAAGCTTAGGGGCTCACTCACGACTTATGAGAGTGGAAGTTCCGAACAATTCGATGGTATTCAAGTTGTACAATGACTGTTCAAGAAAAAGCTTAGGGGCTCACTCACGACTTATGAGAGTGGAAGTTCCGAACAATTCGATGGTATTCAAGTTGTACAATGACTGTTCAAGAAAAAGCTTAGGGGCTCACTCACGACTTATGAGAGTGGAAGTTCCGAACAATTCGATGGTATTCAAGTTGTACAATGACTGTTCGAGAAAAAGCTTAGGGGCTCACTCACGACTTATGAGAGTGGAAGTTCCGAACAATTCGATGGTATTCAAGTTGTACAATGACTGTTCAAGAAAAAGCTTAGGGGCTCACTCACGACTTATGAGAGTGGAAGTTCCGAACAATTCGATGGTATTCAAGTTGTACAATGACTGTTCAAGAAAAAGCTTAGGGGCTCACTCACGACTTATGAGAGTGGAAGTTCCGAACAATTCGATGGTATTCAAGTTGTACAATGACTGTTCAAGAAAAAGCTTAGGGGCTCACTCACGACTTATGAGAGTGGAAGTTCCGAACAATTCGATGGTATTCAAGTTGTACAATGACTGTTCAAGAAAAAGCTTAGGGGCTCACTCACGACTTATGAGAGTGGAAGTTCCGAACAATTCGATGGTATTCAAGTTGTACAATGACTGTTCGAGAAAAAGCTTAGGGGCTCACTCACGACTTATGAGAGTGGAAGTTCCGAACAATTCGATGGTATTCAAGTTGTACAATGACTGTTCAAGAAAAAGCTTAGGGGCTCACTCACGACTTATGAGAGTGGAAGTTCCGAACAATTCGATGGTATTCAAGTTGTACAATGACTGTTCAAGAAAAAGCTTAGGGGCTCACTCACGACTTATGAGAGTGGAAGTTCCGAACAATTCGATGGTATTCAAGTTGTACAAAGACTGTTCGAGGAAAAGCTTAGGGGCTCACTCACGACTTATGAGAGTGGAAGTTCCGAACAATTCGATGGTATTCAAGTTGTACAATGACTGTTCAAGAAAAAGCTTAGGGGCTCACTCACGACTTATGAGAGTGGAAGTTCCGAACAATTCGATGGTATTCAAGTTGTACAATGACTGTTCAAGTAAAAGCTTAGGGGCTCACTCACGACTTATGAGAGTGGAAGTTCCGAACAATTCGATGGTATTCAAGTTGTACAATGACTGTTCAAGAAAAAGCTTAGGGGCTCACTCACGACTTATGAGAGTGGAAGTTCCGAACAATTCGATGGTATTCAAGTTGTACAATGACTGTTCGAGAAAAAGCTTAGGGGCTCACTCACGACTTATGAGAGTGGAAGTTCCGAACAATTCGATGGTATTCAAGTTGTACAATGACTGTTCAAGAAAAAGCTTAGGGGCTCACTCACGACTTATGAGAGTGGAAGTTCCGAACAATTCGATGGTATTCAAGTTGTACAATGACTGTTCGAGAAAAAGCTTAGGGGCTCACTCACGACTTATGAGAGTGGAAGTTCCGAACAATTCGATGGTATTCAAGTTGTACAATGACTGTTCAAGAAAAAGCTTAGGGGCTCACTCACGACTTATGAGAGTGGAAGTTCCGAACAATTCGATGGTATTCAAGTTGTACAATGACTGTTCGAGAAAAAGCTTAGGGGCTCACTCACGACTTATGAGAGTGGAAGTTCCGAACAATTCGATGGTATTCAAGTTGTACAATGACTGTTCGAGAAAAAGCTTAGGGGCTCACTCACGACTTATGAGAGTGGAAGTTCCGAACAATTCGATGGTATTCAAGTTGTACAATGACTGTTCGAGAAAAAGCTTAGGGGCTCACTCACGACTTATGAGAGTGGAAGTTCCGAACAATTCGATGGTATTCAAGTTGTACAATGACTGTTCGAGAAAAAGCTTAGGGGCTCACTCACGACTTATGAGAGTGGAAGTTCCGAACAATTCGATGGTATTCAAGTTGTACAATGACTGTTCGAGAAAAAGCTTAGGGGCTCACTCACGACTTATGAGAGTGGAAGTTCCGAACAATTCGATGGTATTCAAGTTGTACAATGACTGTTCGAGAAAAAGCTTAGGGGCTCACTCACGACTTATGAGAGTGGAAGTTCCGAACAATTCGATGGTATTCAAGTTGTACAATGACTGTTCGAGAAAAAGCTTAGGGGCTCACTCACGACTTATGAGAGTGGAAGTTCCGAACAATTCGATGGTATTCAAGTTGTACAATGACTGTTCAAGAAAAAGCTTAGGGGCTCACTCACGACTTATGAGAGTGGAAGTTCCGAACAATTCGATGGTATTCAAGTTGTACAATGACTGTTCGAGAAAAAGCTTAGGGGCTCACTCACGACTTATGAGAGTGGAAGTTCCGAACAATTCGATGGTATTCAAGTTGTACAATGACTGTTCAAGTAAAAGCTTAGGGGCTCACTCACGACTTATGAGAGTGGAAGTTCCGAACAATTCGATGGTATTCAAGTTGTACAATGACTGTTCGATAAAAAGCTTAGGGGCTCACTCACGACTTATGAGAGTGGAAGTTCCGAACAATTCGATGGTATTCAAGTTGTACAATGACTGTTCAAGAAAAAGCTTAGGGGCTCACTCACGACTTATGAGAGTGGAAGTTCCGAACAATTCGATGGTATTCAAGTTGTACAATGACTGTTCAAGTAAAAGCTTAGGGCTCACTCACGACTTATGAGAGTGGAAGTTCCGAACAATTCGATGGTATTCAAGTTGTACAAAGACTGTTCGAGAAAAAGCTTAGGGGCTCACTCACGACTTATGAGAGTGGAAGTTCCGAACAATTCGATGGTATTCAAGTTGTACAAAGACTGTTCGAGAAAAAGCTTAGGGGCTCACTCACGACTTATGAGAGTGGAAGTTCCGAACAATTCGATGGTATTCAAGTTGTACAAAACTGTTCGAGAAAAAGCTTAGGGGCTCACTCACGACTTATGAGAGTGGAAGTTCCGAACAATTCGATGGTATTCAAGTTGTACAATGACTGTTCAAGTAAAAGCTTAGGGGCTCACTCACGACTTATGAGAGTGGAAGTTCCGAACAATTCGATGGTATTCAAGTTGTACAATGACTGTTCAAGTAAAAGCTTAGGGGCTCACTCACGACTTATGAGAGTGGAAGTTCCGAACAATTCGATGGTATTCAAGTTGTACAATGACTGTTCGAGAAAAAGCTTAGGGGCTCACTCACGACTTATGAGAGTGGAAGTTCCGAACAATTCGATGGTATTCAAGTTGTACAATGACTGTTCGAGAAAAAGCTTAGGGGCTCACTCACGACTTATGAGAGTGGAAGTTCCGAACAATTCGATGGTATTCAAGTTGTACAATGACTGTTCAAGAAAAAGCTTAGGGGCTCACTCACGACTTATGAGAGTGGAAGTTCCGAACAATTCGATGGTATTCAAGTTGTACAAAGACTGTTCGAGAAAAAGCTTAGGGGCTCACTCACGACTTATGAGAGTGGAAGTTCCGAACAATTCGATGGTATTCAAGTTGTACAATGACTGTTCAAGAAAAAGCTTAGGGGCTCACTCACGACTTATGAGAGTGGAAGTTCCGAACAATTCGATGGTATTCAAGTTGTACAATGACTGTTCGAGAAAAAGCTTAGGGGCTCACTCACGACTTATGAGAGTGGAAGTTCCGAACAATTCGATGGTATTCAAGTTGTACAATGACTGTTCAAGAAAAAGCTTAGGGGCTCACTCACGACTTATGAGAGTGGAAGTTCCGAACAATTCGATGGTATTCAAGTTGTACAATGACTGTTCAAGAAAAAGCTTAGGGGCTCACTCACGACTTATGAGAGTGGAAGTTCCGAACAATTCGATGGTATTCAAGTTGTACAAAGACTGTTCGAGAAAAAGCTTAGGGGCTCACTCACGACTTATGAGAGTGGAAGTTCCGAACAATTCGATGGTATTCAAGTTGTACAATGACTGTTCAAGAAAAAGCTTAGGGGCTCACTCACGACTTATGAGAGTGGAAGTTCCGAACAATTCGATGGTATTCAAGTTGTACAATGACTGTTCAAGAAAAAGCTTAGGGGCTCACTCACGACTTATGAGAGTGGAAGTTCCGAACAATTCGATGGTATTCAAGTTGTACAATGACTGTTCGAGAAAAAGCTTAGGGGCTCACTCACGACTTATGAGAGTGGAAGTTCCGAACAATTCGATGGTATTCAAGTTGTACAATGACTGTTCAAGAAAAAGCTTAGGGGCTCACTCACGACTTATGAGAGTGGAAGTTCCGAACAATTCGATGGTATTCAAGTTGTACAATGACTGTTCGAGAAAAAGCTTAGGGGCTCACTCACGACTTATGAGAGTGGAAGTTCCGAACAATTCGATGGTATTCAAGTTGTACAATGACTGTTCAAGAAAAAGCTTAGGGGCTCACTCACGACTTATGAGAGTGGAAGTTCCGAACAATTCGATGGTATTCAAGTTGTACAATGACTGTTCGAGAAAAAGCTTAGGGGCTCACTCACGACTTATGAGAGTGGAAGTTCCGAACAATTCGATGGTATTCAAGTTGTACAATGACTGTTCAAGAAAAAGCTTAGGGGCTCACTCACGACTTATGAGAGTGGAAGTTCCGAACAATTCGATGGTATTCAAGTTGTACAATGACTGTTCGAGAAAAAGCTTAGGGGCTCACTCACGACTTATGAGAGTGGAAGTTCCGAACAATTCGATGGTATTCAAGTTGTACAATGACTGTTCGAGAAAAAGCTTAGGGGCTCACTCATGACTTAAGAGAGTGGAAGTTCCGAACAATTTGATGGTATTCAAGTTGTACAATGACTGTTCAAGAAAAAGCTTAGGGGCTCACTCACGACTTATGAGAGTGGAAGTTCCGAACAATTCGATGGTATTCAAGTTGTACAAAGACTGTTCGAGAAAAAGCTTAGGGGCTCACTCATGACTTATGAGAGTGGAAGTTCCGAACAATTTGATGGTATTTAAGTTGTACAATGACTGTTCAAGAAAAAGCTTAGGGGCTCACTCACGACTTATGAGAGTGGAAGTTCCGAACAATTCGATGGTATTCAAGTTGTACAATGACTGTTCAAGTAAAAGCTTAGGGGATCACTCACGACTTATGAGAGTGGAAGTTCCGAACAATTCGATGGTATTCAAGTTGTACAATGACTGTTCGAGAAAAAGCTTAGGGGCTCACTCACGACTTATGAGAGTGGAAGTTCCGAACAATTCGATGGTATTCAAGTTGTACAATGACTGTTCGAGAAAAAGCTTAGGGGCTCACTCACGACTTATGAGAGTGGAAGTTCCGAACAATTCGATGGTATTCAAGTTGTACAATGACTGTTCGAGAAAAAGCTTAGGGGCTCACTCACGACTTATGAGAGTGGAAGTTCCGAACAATTCGATGGTATTCAAGTTGTACAATGACTGTTCGAGAAAAAGCTTAGGGGCTCACTCACGACTTATGAGAGTGGAAGTTCCGAACAATTCGATGGTATTCAAGTTGTACAATGACTGTTCGAGAAAAAGCTTAGGGGCTCACTCACGACTTATGAGAGTGGAAGTTCCGAACAATTCGATGGTATTCAAGTTGTACAATGACTGTTCAAGAAAAAGCTTAGGGGCTCACTCACGACTTATGAGAGTGGAAGTTCCGAACAATTCGATGGTATTCAAGTTGTACAATGACTGTTCGAGAAAAAGCTTAGGGGCTCACTCACGACTTATGAGAGTGGAAGTTCCGAACAATTCGATGGTATTCAAGTTGTACAATGACTGTTCAAGAAAAAGCTTAGGGGCTCACTCACGACTTATGAGAGTGGAAGTTCCGAACAATTCGATGGTATTCAAGTTGTACAATGACTGTTCAAGAAAAAGCTTAGGGGCTCACTCACGACTTATGAGAGTGGAAGTTCCGAACAATTCGATGGTATTCAAGTTGTACAATGACTGTTCGAGAAAAAGCTTAGGGGCTCACTCACGACTTATGAGAGTGGAAGTTCCGAACAATTCGATGGTATTCAAGTTGTACAATGACTGTTCGAGAAAAAGCTTAGGGGCTCACTCACGACTTATGAGAGTGGAAGTTCCGAACAATTCGATGGTATTCAAGTTGTACAATGACTGTTCAAGAAAAAGCTTAGGGGCTCACTCACGACTTATGAGAGTGGAAGTTCCGAACAATTCGATGGTATTCAAGTTGTACAATGACTGTTCGAGAAAAAGCTTAGGGGCTCACTCACGACTTATGAGAGTGGAAGTTCCGAACAATTCGATGGTATTCAAGTTGTACAATGACTGTTCAAGAAAAAGCTTAGGGGCTCACTCACGACTTATGAGAGTGGAAGTTCCGAACAATTCGATGGTATTCAAGTTGTACAATGACTGTTCGAGAAAAAGCTTAGGGGCTCACTCACGACTTATGAGAGTGGAAGTTCCGAACAATTCGATGGTATTCAAGTTGTACAATGACTGTTCGAGAAAAAGCTTAGGGGCTCACTCACGACTTATGAGAGTGGAAGTTCCGAACAATTCGATGGTATTCAAGTTGTACAATGACTGTTCAAGTAAAAGCTTAGGGGCTCACTCACGACTTATGAGAGTGGAAGTTCCGAACAATTCGATGGTATTCAAGTTGTACAATGACTGTTCAAGAAAAAGCTTAGGGGCTCACTCACGACTTATGAGAGTGGAAGTTCCGAACAATTCGATGGTATTCAAGTTGTACAATGACTGTTCGAGAAAAAGCTTAGGGGTTTACTCACGACTTTTGAGAGTTGAAGTTCCGAACAATTTGATGGTATTCAAGTTGTACAATGACTGTTCGAGAAAAAGCTTAGGGGCTCACTCACGACTTATGAGAGTGGAAGTTCCGAACAATTCGATGGTATTCAAGTTGTACAATGACTGTTCGAGAAAAAGCTTAGGGGCTCACTCACGACTTATGAGAGTGGAAGTTCCGAACAATTTGATGGTATTCAAGTTGTACAATGACTGTTCAAGAAAAAGCTTAGGGGCTCACTCACGACTTATGAGAGTGGAAGTTCCGAACAATTCGATGCTATTCATGTTGTACAATGACTGTTCAAGAAAAAGCTTAGGGGCTCACTCACGACTTATGAGAGTGGAAGTTCCGAACAATTCGATGGTATTCAAGTTGTACAAAGACTGTTCAAGAAAAAGCTTAGGGGCTCACTCACGACTTATGAGAGTGGAAGTTCCGAACAATTCGATGGTATTCAAGTTGTACAATGACTGTTCAAGAAAAAGCTTAGGGGCTCACTCACGACTTATGAGAGTGGAAGTTCCGAACAATTCGATGGTATTCAAGTTGTACAATGACTGTTCAAGTAAAAGCTTAGGGCTCACTCACGACTTATGAGAGTGGAAGTTCCGAACAATTCGATGGTATTCAAGTTGTACAAAGACTGTTCGAGAAAAAGCTTAGGGGCTCACTCACGACTTATGAGAGTGGAAGTTCCGAACAATTCGATGGTATTCAAGTTGTACAATGACTGTTCGAGAAAAAGCTTAGGGGCTCACTCACGACTTATGAGAGTGGAAGTTCCGAACAATTCGATGGTATTCAAGTTGTACAATGACTGTTCAAGAAAAAGCTTAGGGGCTCACTCACGACTTATGAGAGTGGAAGTTCCGAACAATTCGATGGTATTCAAGTTGTACAATGACTGTTCAAGTAAAAGCTTAGGGGCTCACTCACGACTTATGAGAGTGGAAGTTCCGAACAATTCGATGGTATTCAAGTTGTACAATGACTGTTCAAGAAAAAGCTTAGGGGCTCACTCACGACTTATGAGAGTGGAAGTTCCGAACAATTCGATGGTATTCAAGTTGTACAATGACTGTTCGAGAAAAAGCTTAGGGGCTCACTCACGACTTATGAGAGTGGAAGTTCCGAACAATTCGATGGTATTCAAGTTGTACAATGACTGTTCAAGAAAAAGCTTAGGGGCTCACTCACGACTTATTAGAGTGGAAGTTCCGAACAATTCGATGGTATTCAAGTTGTACAATGACTGTTCAAGTAAAAGCTTAGGGGCTCACTCACGACTTATGAGAGTGGAAGTTCCGAACAATTCGATGGTATTCAAGTTGTACAAGGGCTGTTCGAGAAAAAGCTTAGGGGCTCACTCACGACTTATGAGAGTGGAAGTTCCGAACAATTCGATGGTATTCAAGTTGTACAATGACTGTTCGAGAAAAAGCTTAGGGGCTCACTCACGACTTATGAGAGTGGAAGTTCCGAACAATTTGATGGTATTCAAGTTGTACAATGACTGTTCGAGAAAAAGCTTAGGGGCTCACTCACGACTTATGAGAGTGGAAGTTCCGAACAATTCGATGGTATTCAAGTTGTACAATGACTGTTCGAGAAAAAGCTTAGGGGCTCACTCACGACTTATGAGAGTGGAAGTTCCGAACAATTCGATGGTATTCAAGTTGTACAATGACTGTTCAAGAAAAAGCTTAGGGGCTCACTCACGACTTATGAGAGTGGAAGTTCCGAACAATTTGATGGTATTCAAGTTGTACAATGACTGTTCGAGAAAAAGCTTAGGGGCTCACTCACGACTTATGAGAGTGGAAGTTCCGAACAATTCGATGGTATTCAAGTTGTACAATGACTGTTCAAGAAAAAGCTTAGGGGCTCACTCACGACTTATGAGAGTGGAAGTTCCGAACAATTTCGATGGTATTCAAGTTGTACAATGACTGTTCAAGTAAAAGCTTAGGGGCTCACTCAACACTTATGAGAGTGAAAGTTCCGAACAATTCAATGGTATTCAAGTTGTACAATGACTGTTCAAAGAAAAAGCTTAGGGGCTCACTCACGACTTATGAGAGTGGAAGTTCCGAACAATTCGATGGTATTCAAGTTGTACAAAGACTGTTCGAGAAAAAGCTTAGGGGCTCACTCACGACTTATGAGAGTGGAAGTTCCGAACAATTTGATGGTATTCAAGTTGTACAATGACTGTTCAAGTAAAAGCTTAGGGGCTCACTCACGACTTATGAGAGTGGAAGTTCCGAACAATTCGATGGTATTCAAGTTGTACAAAGACTGTTCAAGTAAAAGCTTAGGGGCTCACTCACGACTTATGAGAGTGGAAGTTCCGAACAATTTGATGGTATTCAAGTTGTACAATGACTGTTCAAGAAAAAGCTTAGGGGCTCACTCACGACTTATGAGAGTGGAAGTTCCGAACAATTCGATGGTATTCAAGTTGTACAATGACTGTTCGAAGTAAAAGCTTAGGGGCTCACTCACGACTTATGAGAGTGGAAGTTCCGAACAATTCGATGGTATTCAAGTTGTACAATGACTGTTCAAGTAAAAGCTTAGGGGCTCACTCACGACTTATGAGAGTGGAAGTTCCGAACAATTTGATGGTATTCAAGTTGTACAATGACTGTTCGAGAAAAAGCTTAGGGGCTCACTCACGACTTATGAGAGTGGAAGTTCCGAACAATTCGATGGTATTCAAGTTGTACAAAGACTGTTCGAGTAAAAGCTTAGGGGCTCACTCACGACTTATGAGAGTGGAAGTTCCGAACAATTCGATGGTATTCAAGTTGTACAATGACTGTTCAAGTAAAAGCTTAGGGGCTCACTCACGACTTATGAGAGTGGAAGTTCCGAACAATTCGATGGTATTCAAGTTGTACAATGACTGTTCAAGAAAAAGCTTAGGGGCTCACTCACGACTTATGAGAGTGGAAGTTCCGAACAATTCGATGGTATTCAAGTTGTACAATGACTGTTCAAGAAAAAGCTTAGGGGCTCACTCACGACTTATGAGAGTGGAAGTTCCGAACAATTTGATGGTATTCAAGTTGTACAATGACTGTTCAAGAAAAAGCTTAGGGGCTCACTCACGACTTATGAGAGTGGAAGTTCCGAACAATTCGATGGTATTCAAGTTGTACAAAGACTGTTCAGAGAAAAAGCTTAGGGGCTCACTCACGACTTATGAGAGTGGAAGTTCCGAACAATTTGATGGTATTCAAGTTGTACAATGACTGTTCGAGAAAAAGCTTAGGGGCTCACTCATCGACTTATGAGAGTGAAGTTCCGAACAATTCGATGGTATTCAAGTTGTACAATGACTGTTCGAGAAAAAGCTTAGGGGCTCACTCACAACTTATGAGAGTGGAAGTTCCGAACAATTCGATGGTATTCAAGTTGTACAATGACTGTTCGAGAAAAAGCTTAAGGGCTCACTCACGACTTATGAGAGTGGAAGTTCCGAACAATTTGAGGGTATTCAAGTTGTACAATGACTGTTCAAGTAAAAGCTTAGGGGCTCACTCACGACTTATGAGAGTGGAAGTTCCGAACAATTCGATGGTATTCAATTTGTTCAAAGACTGTTCGAGAAAAAGCTTAGGGGCTCACTCACTAATTATGAGAGTAGAAGTTCCGAACAATTCGATGGTATTCAAGTTGTACAATGACTGTTCGAGAAAAGCTTAGGGCTCACTCACGACTTATGAGAGTGGAAGTTCCCAACAATTCGATGGTATGCAAGTAAATAGCAGTGAAGGTAGGCTCACTCACACTTATGAGAGTGGAAGGTCCGACAATCGATGGTATTCAAGTTGTACATATGACTAGTTCCAAGGTAAAAGCTTCGGGGCCTCACTCACGACTTATGAAGAGAGGAAGTTCCAAAAATTTGATGAGTATTCAAGTTGTACAATGACTGTTCAAGAAAAGCCTTAGGGGCTCACTCATGACTTATCAGAGTAGAAGTTCCGAACAATTCGATGGTATTCTAGTTGTACAATGACTGTTCAAGTAAAAGCTTATGTCTCTCTCCACGACTTATGAGAGTGGAACGTTCCGAACAATTGATGGTAATTCAAGTTGTACAATGACTGTTCGAGAAAAAGGCTTAGGGGCTCACTCACAACTTATGAGAGTGGAAGTTCCGAACAATTCGATGGTAGTTCAAGTTGTACAATGACTGTCGAGTAAAGCTTAGGCTCATACGACTATAGAGTGGAAGTCGACAATCGAGTATCAGTTGTACAAGACTGTTCGAAAGTTGCTCACTCACGATTATGAGAGTGGAAGTTCGAACATGATGGTATAATTGTACAAGATGTAGAAAAAGCTTAGGGGCCACTACGACTTTAGAGTGAGTTCCGAACAATTCGATGGTATTCAATTGTACAAGACTGTTCAGAAAAGCTAGGGCTCCTCACGACTTATAAGTGAGTTCAACAATTGATGGTATCAATTGACAAGACGTAAAAGTTGCTCACTCAGACTTATGAGAGGAATTCGACATGATGTATCAAGTTTACAAGATGTTCAGAAACTTAGGGACTCACGACTTGAGAGTGGAGTTCCAACAATTGATGGTATTCAGTTGTACAGACTTGAGAAAAAGCTTAGGCTCTCACGATTATGAGAGTGGAATTCCACAATTAGGATCAGTTGTAATGATTTCAAAAAAGTTAGGGCTCACTCAGATTATAAGTGAAGTTCAACAATTGTGGTATTCAATTTACAAGACGTTCAGAAAAGTTAGGCTCACAGATTATGAGAGTGAAGTTCGAAAATTGAGGTATTAAGTTGTCAAGACGTTCAGAAAAGCTTAGGGCTCACGACTATAGAGTGAAGTCCGAACATTGTGGTATTCAGTTTCAATATTCAAGAAAAGTTGGGTCACTCAGACTTATAGAGTAAGTTCCGAACAATTGTTATCATTTACGACTTCAGAAGCTTAGGGGCTCATCACGATATGAGATAAGTCCGAACAATTGATGGATTCAAGTTGTACAAGACTGTTCAGAAAAGTAGGGCTCACTCAATATGAGAGTGGAAGTTCCGAACATGATGGTTTCAAGTTGTCAAGACTGTTCAAGAAAAGTTAGGGCCACCGATTATAGAGTGAAGTTCAAATTGTGATTCAGTTTACAAGACGTTCAGAAAGCTTAGGCTCACTCAGCTTATGAAGTGAAGTCGAACAATTGATGTATTAAGTTGTACAAACGTTCAGAAAAAGCTTAGGGCTCACTCAACTTATGAGAGTGGAATTCCGACATTGTGGTATTCAAGTTTACAGACTGTCAAAAAAGTAGGGCTCACTACATTATGAGAGAAGTTCACATTGATGTATAAGTTGTACAATGATGTTCAAGAAAAAGTTAGGGCCACACGATTATGAGAGTGGAGTTCGAACAATTCGATGTATTCATTGTCAAGACTGTTCAGAAAAGCTTAGGGCTCTCGACTTATGAGAGTGAAGTTCCAACAATTCGATGGTATTCAGTTGTACAAGACTGTCATAAAAGCTAGGGGCTCATCCTTATGAGTGAATTCAACAATTGATGTTAATTTAAATGATGTTCAAAAGCTTAGGCTCACACGAATGAGAGGAAGTTCCGAACAATTGATGTATTAAGTTGTACAAAGATGTTCAGAACTTAGGGCTCACCACGACTTATGAATGGAAGTTCAACAATTCGATGGTATCATGACAAGATGTTCAAAAAACTTAGGGCACTCACGATATGAGTGAAGTTCCGAACATTGATGGATCAAGTTTACAAACTTTAGAAAAGCTTGGGGCCACCACGACTATAGAGGGAAGTCGACAATTCGATGATTCAAGTTGTACAATGACTGTCAGAAAGCTTAGGGCTCACTACGACTTATAGAGTAGTCGAACATTGATGTATTCAAGTTGTACAATGATGTTCAGAAAGAGGGTTACGCTAGAAGGAATTCAACAATTATGGTATTAGTGTAAAGCTGTTCGAGAAAAATAGGGGCTCACTCACATTATAGAGGGAAGTTCCGAACATCAGGATCAGTTGTACAAGATGTCAGAAAATTAGGGTCCTCAGACTTATGAAGTGGATTCACATTTGATGGTATTAAGTTGTACAATACTGTTCAGAAAAAGCTTAGGGCTCATACGACATATGGAATCCGAACATTCGGTATCATGTACAAGACTGTCAGAAAACTTGGCTCATACGACTTATAGATGGAAGTTCCGAACAATTTTGATGGTATTCAAGTTTACAATGACTGTTCGATAAAAAGCTTAGGGGCTCACTCACGACTTATGAGAGTGGAAGTTCCGAACAATTCGTTGGTATTCAAGTTGTACAATGACTGTTTCAAGTAAAAGCTTAGGGGCTCACTCACGACTTTGGAGAGTGGAAGTTCCGAACAATTCGATGGTATTCAAGTTGTACAAAGACTGTTCGAGAAAAAGCTTAGGGGCTCACTCACGACTTATGAGAGTGGAAGTTCCGAACAATTTGATGGTATTCAAGTTGTTCAATGACTGTTCAAGTAAAAGCTTAGGGGCTCACTCATGACTTATCAGAGTAGAAGTTCCGAACAATTCGATGGTATTCAAGTTGTACAATGACTGTTCGAGAAAAAGCTTAGGGGCTCACTCACGACTTATGAGAGTGGAAGTTCCGAACAATTTGATGGTATTACAAGTTGTACAATGACTGTTCGAGAAAAGCTTAGGGGCTCACTCACGACTTATGAGAGTGGAAGTTCCGAACAATTCGATGGTATTCAAGTTGTACAATGACTGTTCAAGTAAAAGCTTAGGGCTCACTCACGACTTATGAGAGTGGAAGTTCCGAACAATTCGATGGTATTCAAGTTGTACAATGACTGTTCAAGTAAAAGCTTAGGGGTTTACGACTTATGAGAGTAGAATTTCCGAACAATTCGATGGTATTCAAGTTGTACAATGACTGTTCAAGTAAAAGCTTAGGGGCTCACTCACGACTTATGAGAGTGGAAGTTCCGAACAATTCGATGGTATTCAAGTTGTACAATGACTGTTCAAGTAAAAGCTTAGGGGCTCACTCACGACTTATGAGAGTGGAAGTTCCAAACAATTCGATGGTATTCAAGTAAAAGCTTAAGGGCTCACTCACGACTTATGAGAGTGGAAGTTCCGAACAATTCGATGGTATTCAAGTTGTACAATGACTGTTCGAGAAAAAGCTTAGGGGCTCACTCACGACTTATGAGAGTGGAAGTTCCGAACAATTCGATGGTATTCAAGTTGTACAATGACTGTTCAAGTAAAAGCTTAGGGGCTCACTCACGACTTATGAGAGTGGAAGTTCCGAACAATTCGATGGTATTCAAGTTGTACAATGACTGTTCAAGTAAAAGCTTAGGGGCTCACTCACGACTTATGAGAGTGGAAGTTCCGAACAATTCGATGGTATTCAAGTTGTACAATGACTGTTCGAGAAAAAGCTTAGGGGCTCACTCACGACTTATGAGAGTGGAAGTTCCGAACAATTCGATGGTATTCAAGTTGTACAATGACTGTTCAAGAAAAAGCTTAGGGGCTCACTCACGACTTATGAGAGTGGAAGTTCCGAACAATTCGATGGTATTCAAGTTGTACAATGACTGTTCGAGAAAAAGCTTAGGGGCTCACTCACGACTTATGAGAGTGGAAGTTCCGAACAATTCGATGGTATTCAAGTTGTACAATGACTGTTCGAGAAAAAGCTTAGGGGCTCACTCACGACTTATGAGAGTGGAAGTTCCGAACAATTCGATGGTATTCAAGTTGTACAATGACTGTTCAAGTAAAAGCTTAGGGGCTCACTCACGACTTATGAGAGTGGAAGTTCCGAACAATTCGATGGTATTCAAGTTGTACAATGACTGTTCAAGTAAAAGCTTAGGGGCTCACTCACGACTTATGAGAGTGGAAGTTCCGAACAATTCGATGGTATTCAAGTTGTACAATGACTGTTCGAGAAAAAGCTTAGGGGCTCACTCACGACTTATGAGAGTGGAAGTTCCGAACAATTCGATGGTATTCAAGTTGTACAATGACTGTTCAAGTAAAAGCTTAGGGGCTCACTCACGACTTATGAGAGTGGAAGTTCCGAACAATTCGATGGTATTCAAGTTGTACAATGACTGTTCAAGAAAAAGCTTAGGGGCTCACTCACGACTTATGAGAGTGGAAGTTCCGAACAATTCGATGGTATTCAAGTTGTACAATGACTGTTCGAGAAAAAGCTTAGGGGCTCACTCACGACTTATGAGAGTGGAAGTTCCGAACAATTCGATGGTATTCAAGTTGTACAATGACTGTTCAAGAAAAAGCTTAGGGGCTCACTCACGACTTATGAGAGTGGAAGTTCCGAACAATTCGATGGTATTCAAGTTGTACAATGACTGTTCAAGAAAAAGCTTAGGGGCTCACTCACGACTTATGAGAGTGGAAGTTCCGAACAATTCGATGGTATTCAAGTTGTACAATGACTGTTCAAGTAAAAGCTTAGGGGCTCACTCACGACTTATGAGAGTGGAAGTTCCGAACAATTCGATGGTATTCAAGTTGTACAATGACTGTTCAAGTAAAAGCTTAGGGGCTCACTCACGACTTATGAGAGTGGAAGTTCCGAACAATTCGATGGTATTCAAGTTGTACAATGACTGTTCGAGAAAAAGCTTAGGGGCTCACTCACGACTTATGAGAGTGGAAGTTCCGAACAATTCGATGGTATTCAAGTTGTACAATGACTGTTCGAGAAAAAGCTTAGGGGCTCACTCACGACTTATGAGAGTGGAAGTTCCGAACAATTCGATGGTATTCAAGTTGTACAATGACTGTTCGAGAAAAAGCTTAGGGGCTCACTCACGACTTATGAGAGTGGAAGTTCCGAACAATTCAATGGTATTCAAGTTGTACAATGACTGTTCAAGTAAAAGCTTAGGGGCTCACTCACGACTTATGAGAGTGAAGTTCCGAACAATTCGATGGTATTCAAGTTGTACAAAGACTGTTCGAGAAAATGCTTAGGGGCTCACTCACAACTTATGAGAGTGGAAGTTCCGACAATTCGATGGTATTCAATGTTGTAGCAATGACTGTTCGACGTAAAAGAGCGTAGGGCTCACTCACGGACTTATGAGAGGCGGAAGTTCCGAACATTTCGATGGTATGCAAGTTGTACAATGACTGTTCGAGTAAAAAGCTTAGGGCTTCACTTCACGACTTATGAGAGTGGAAGTTCCGAACAATTGATGGTATTCAAGTTGTTCAAAGACTGTTCGCGAAAAAGCTTAGGGCTCACTCACGACTTATGAGAGTGGAAGTTCCGAAATATTCGATGGTATTCAAGTTGTACAGTGACTGTTCAAGTAAAATCTTAGGGGCTCACTCACGACTTATGAGAGGCGGAAGGTTCCGAACAATTTGATGGTATCAAGTTGTACAATGACTGGTTTCAGAGGAAACGCTTAGGGGCTCACTCGCGACTTATGAGAGTGGAAGTTCCGAACAATTTGATGTATTCAAGTTGTACTAAGACTGTTCAAAAGCTTAGGGCTCACTACTTAGAGGTGAAGTTCGAACATTGATGGATTAAGTGTAAGATGTTAGAAAAACTAGGGCTCACTCAGCTATGAGAGTGGAATTCCGAACAATTGATGTATAAGTTGTAAAGCTGTTCAAAAAAAGCTAGGGCTCACTCGTTATGAGAGGGAAGTTGAACAATTCGATATTCAATTACAAGATGTTCAGAAAGTTAGGGGCTCACTAGACTTATGAGAGTGGAAGTCCGAACAATTCGTGGTATTCAGTTGTACAAACTGTTCAGAAAAGTTAGGGCCATCCGACTTTGAAGTGAAGTTCGAACAATTGATGGTATTCAAGTGTACAATACTGTCAAGAAAGTAGGTCACTCACGATATGAGAGTGAATTCCGACATTTGGTATTCAAGTTGTACAATGACGTTCAGTAAAAGCTTAGGGTTAGACTTTGAGAGTGAGTTCCGAACAATTCGATGGATTCAAGTGTACAAGACTTAAGTAAAACTTAGGTTACGACTATGAGGTGGAATTCCGACATCTGGTATTCAGTTTACAATGCTGTTCAAAAATTGGGGTCACTCACACTTATAGAGGGAATTGAACAATTTGTGGATTAATTGTACAAAGAGGTTCTAAAACAGGGTACTAGACTAAGAGTGGAATTCCGAACAATTGATGTATAGTTGTACAATGATTTCAAGAAAACTTAGGGCTCACTCACGATTAAGTGGAAGTCCGAAAATTGATGGTATCAAGTTGTACAAGACTTCAAAAGCTTAGGGCTCACCACATTAAAAGTAAGTCGAACATTTGTGTATTCAGTTGTACAAGACTGTTCAGAAAATTAGGGTCACTCCGACTTTAGAGTGAAGTTCCGACAATTGATGATCAAGTTGTACAAGACTTTCAGAAAAGTTAGGCACTCACGACTTATGAGAGGGAGTCAACATTGATGTATCAGGTACAAGACGTTCAGAAAAGCTTAGGTACACGATTAGAGAGGAAGTCGAACAATTTAGGTATTCAAGTTGTAAAGACTGTCAGAAGCTAGGCCACTCACCTTATGAATGGAGTTCCGACTTGTGATAAGTTGTACAAATGTTCAGAAAAGCTTAGGGCTCATCACGATTATGAGAGTGAATTCGAAATTGATGGTATTCAAGTGTACAAAGACTGCGAAAAAGTAGGGCTACCAGATTATAGAGTGAGTTCAAAATTCGATTTAATTGTACAAGACTGTTCAGAAAAAGCTTAGGGGTCATCAACTATGGTGGAATTCGAACATTATGTATTCATTGTAAGACTTTCAAGAACTTAGGGCTCATAGACTTATAAGGATGAACAATTGATGATTCAAGTGTACAAGACTGTTAAAAAGCTTAGGGCTCACCACGACTTAAGTGGAAGTCCGAACAATTCGTGGTATTCAAGTGTACAAGACTGTTCGAGAAAAGCTAGGCTCACCCGATATGAGGTGGAGTTCCGACAACGTGGTATTCAGTGTACAAGACTGTTCAGAAAACTTAGGGCCACTCAGACTTATGAGATGGAGTTCAACATTGATGGTATCAGTGTTAATGACTTTAAGTAGTAGGTCACTCAGACTTTAGGTGAGTTCGAACAATTTGGTATTCAGTTTACAAGACGTTCAGAAGTTAGGGGCTACTCACATTATAAGTGAGTTCGAACATTAGTATCAAGTTGTACAAGACTGTTCAGAAAAGCTTAGGTCACTCACATTATGAGGGAAGTCAACAATGATGGATTCAATTGTACAGACTGTCAAAAGTAGGGGACCACGACTTAGAAGTGAAGTTCGAACAATGATGGTATTCAGTTGACAACTGTTAAAAGCTTAGGCACTCAGTATGAGTGAAGTTCAAAATTCGTGGTATCAGTTGTACAATGATGTTCAGAAACTAGGGGTACTACGATTTGAGAGTGGAAGTTCAACAATTTGAGATTCAAGTGTAAAGACTGTTCAGAAAAGTTAGGGGCTCACCACGACTATGAGTGAAGTCCGAACAATTAGTATCATTGTCATGAGTTCAAGTAATAGGGGTCACCACGATTATGAGAGTGAATCCGAACAATTGATGTATCAAGTGTACAGATGTCAGAAAAGTTGGGCTCACTACGACTTATGAATGAAGTTCCAACAATGAGATCAGTGTCAAGATGTTCAGAAAAGCTTGCTCCTCGACTATGAGGGGAATTCCGACATTATGATTCAATTGTAAAAATGTTCAGAAAATTAGGGCCATGATTATGAGAGTGAAGTTCCGAACAATTGAGGATTAGTTGTACAAGCTGTTCAGAAAAAGCTTAGGGCTACACGATTATGAGAGGAAGTCCGACAATTGGGTATTCAAGTGTACAATGACTGTTCAAGTAAAGCTAGGGCTCACTCCGACTTAGAGATGAATTCCAACAATTGATGGTATCAAGTTGTAAAGATGTCAGAAAAGTAGGGCTCATACGACTTATGGAGTAAGTTCCAACAATTTGAGTATTCAAGTGTCAAGATTCAAGTAAAACTTGGGCTCACTCAGATATAGTGAAGTTCCACATTGATGGTATTAGTTTACAAAGACTTCAGAAGCTGGGCCACTCACACTATAGTGAAGTTCCGAACAATTTGATGTATCAAGTTGTACAAGACTGTTCAAAAAGCTTAGGGGCCACTACACTTAAAGTGAAGTTCCACATTGATGGTATTCAAGTTGTACAATGACTGTCAGTAAAAGAGGGGCTCACCACGACTAGAAGTGAAGTTCCAACAATTGAGTATTAATTGCAAGACTGTCAGAAAAGCTAGGGTCATCAGACTTAGAGATGAATTCCAACAATTGAGTATAAGTTGTACAAGACTGTTCGAGAAAAAGCTGGCTCACTACGACTTATAGTGGAAGTCCAACAATGAGGTACAATTGTACAAACTGTTCGAAAAGCTAGGCTCACTCAACTTATGAGTGTTCAACAATGGTATTAAGTTGTACAATGTGTTCAGAAAGCAGGGTCACCACACTTATAGAGGGAAGTTCCAACAATTGATGTATTCAAGTTTACAATGACTGTTCAAGAAGCTTAGGGCTCATCACGATTATGAAGTGAAGTTCAACATTATGGTATTCAAGTTGTACAAGACTTTAAAAGCTTAGGGCTCATCACGATATGAATGGAAGTTCCGAACAATTGATGGATTCAGTTGTACAAGACTTTCAGAAAGTTAGGGCTCACTAATTATGAGTGAAGTCCGACATTTGATGTTAAGTTTACATGCGTTCAAAAAAGCTTAGGCTCACTAGCTTATGAGAGTGGAAGTTCGAACATTGATGTATCAAGTTGTACAAGACTGTTCAAAAGCTTAGGGTCTCACACTTATGAGTGGAAGTCGAACAATTGATGGTATTCAAGTTGTACAATGATTGTTCGGAAAAGCTTAGGGGCTCACCGACTTATGAGAGGAATTCCGAACATTCGATGTATTCAAGTTGTACAAGATTAGAAAAGCTTAGGCCATCAGACTTAAGAGTGAAGTTCGAACAATTCGGGTATTAGTTGTACAATGACTGTCAAAAAAAGTAGGGTATACACTTATAGGAGTTCGACATTATGGTACAAGTTGTACAAGCTGTTCAGAAAGCTTAGGGGCTCATCACACTTAAGTGGAATTCAACAATTGATGTATTCAAGTGTACAAGATTTAGAAAAAGCTAGGGGCCACGACTTATGAGTGGAATTCCAACATTGATGGTATCAAGTTGTACAAGATGTTGAGAAAAGCTTGGGGCTCACTCACGACTTAGAGAGTGAGTTCGAACATTCAGTATAGTTGTACAAGATGTCAGAAAGCTAGGCTCACTACGTTATGAGGGAAGTCCGAACATTGATGTATTCAATTGTACAAGATTTAGAAAGTTAGGCTCACACGATTATGAGAGTAATTCCGAACAATTGTGGTATTCAGTTGTACAGACTGTCAAAAAAGCTAGGGGCTCTCACGACTATGAGAGTGAATTCCGAACAATTCGTGTATCAGTTGTACAAGACTGTTCGGAAAGTTAGGGCTCACTCACGACTTATGAGATGGAGTTCGAACAATTGATGGTATTCAAGTTGTCAATGATTTCAGAAAAGCTAGGCTCACTAGACTTATAAGTGAAGTCACAATCGAGGTATTCAAGTTGTAAGACTTTCGAGGAAAAACTTAGGGGCTCCTCACGACTTTGAGATGAAGTCCAACAATTGATGTATCAAGTTGTACAAATGTCATAAAAGCTTAGGGCTCACTCACTTATGAGAGTGAGTTCCGACTTGTTATTCAGTTGACAAACTGTTCAAGTAAAGCTTAGGGTTCACTCAGACTATGAGAGTGAATTCCACAATTAGGTATAATTCAGTAAACTTAGGCTATCACGACTTTAGAGGGAGTCCAACAATTGTATCAGTGTACAAGACTGTTCAGAAAAGTTGGCTCATCACACTATGATGGAAGTTCCGAACAATTTGGTATTATTGACAGCTGTTAAGAAAAGCTTAGGGCTCACCAGACTTATGAGATGAGTCCGAACAATTCGATGGTATCAAGTTGTACAAAGACGTTCGAGAAAAAGTTAGGGCTCCTCAGACTTTGAAGTGGAGTCCGAACAATTGATGGTATTATTGTAAATGACTGTTAGAAGTAGGGCTCATCCACTTAAGAGTGATTCGAAATCGATGGTATTCAAGTTGTACAAACTGTTCAGAAAGCTTAGGGTCCTCACGCTATGAGAGTGAGTTCAACAATTTGGTATTCATTGTACAATGACTGTTCAGAAAAGCTAGGGTCACTACGATTAATAAGTTCGAACAATTTGAGGTATTCAAGTTGTAATGACTTTCAAGTAAAGCTTAGGGGCACTCCACTTTAGAGTGAAGTTCCAACAATTGATGGTATCAAGTGTACAAGACTGTTCAGAAAGCAGGGCTACTCACGATTAGAAGTGGAAGTTCCGAAATTGATGATTCAGTTGTACAGACTGTTCAGAAAGTTAGGGGCTCCTCGACTTATGAGAGTGAAGTTCCGAACAATTGATGTATTAGTTTACAAGCGTTCAAGAAAGTTAGGGGTCACTACGACTATGAGGTAATTCCGAAAATTCGTTATTCAATTGTCAAGAGTTCAAAAAACTTAGGCTCATCACGATTATGAAGTGGAAGTTGAACAATTGATGTATCAAGTTGTAAGACTGTTCAGAAAAGCTTAGGTCATCACGACTTAGAAGTGAGTCGACATTGAGTATTCAATTGTCAAGACTGTTCAAAAAGCTAGGGCCCTCAACTTATGAGTGAATTCCGACAATTGATGGTATAGTTGTACAAACTGTTCAGAAAAGTAGGGCTCACTACACTTATGAAGTGGAAGCAACAATTTGAGGTATTAAGTTGTAATGACTGTTCAAGAAAAGTTAGGGGCTCTCAGACTTATAGTAAGTTCCAACATTATGTATTCAAGTGTACAGATTTCAGAAAAAGCTTAGGCTCACTCAACTATGAGAGGAAGTCGAACAATTATGGTATTCAAGTGTACAAGATGTTCAAAAACAGGGGCTCATCACGACTTATGAAGTAAGTTCGAACAATGATGTATCAAGTTGTACAAGACGTCAGAAAACTTAGGCTCACTCAGACTATGAGGTGGAAGTCACAATTCGTGGTATTAGTTGTCATGATGTCAGAAAACTTAGGGCTCCTACGACTTATGAGAGGAGTTCGAACATTTGATGTATTCATTGTACAAGTTTCAGAAGCTTAGGCTCCTCACGATTATGAGAGGAAGTTCCGAACAATTTGATGGTATTCAGTTGTATATTCAGAAAAGCTTAGGGCTCATAGACTATAGAGGAATTCAACATTATGGTATCAAGTTGTCATGACTGTCAGAAAAGCTAGGGCTCACCACTTATAATGGAATTCAAAATGAGTATTCAAGTTGTAAAGACTGTCGAGAAAAAGCTTAGGGCTCCTCACGCTATAGAGTGGAAGTCCGAACAATTGAGATTCAAGTTTCAATGATGTTCAGAAATAGGGCTCTACGACTTTGAGAGTAAGTTCCGAACAATGTTATTCAAGTTGTACAATGCTGTCAGAAGCTTGGGTCACTCACGATTATAGAGTGGAAGTTCAACATGGTATCAGTTGTACAAGACTGTCAGAAAGCTTAGGGCTCACTCACGACTATAAGTGGAAGTTCGAACAATTTGATGTATCAGTTGTCAATGACTTCAAGTAAGCTGGCTCATCAGATTAAAGTAATTCCGACAATGAGGTATTCAGTGTACAAGATGTCAAAAGCTAGGGGCTCACTAGACTTAGAAGTGAAGTCGAAAATTGTGGTTCATTGTACAATAGTTCAAAAAGCTAGGGCTCATCAACTATAAGGGAATCGAAAAATTATGATTCAAGTTGTACAGCTGTTCAAAAAGCTTAGGTCACTAACTATGAAGGGAATTCCAAAAATTGAGGATTAAGTTGTACAAGACTGTCAGAAAAAGTAGGCTCCTCACGATTAAGAGTGGAAGTTCCGAACAATTCGATGTATTCAATTGTACAAGATGTTCAAAAAGCTTAGGGCACTCGACTTATGAGAGTGGAAGTTCGAACAATTGAGTATTAAGTTGTACAAGACTGTTCAAAAAAGCTAGGGCTCACTCGACTGAGAGTGAAGTTCCGAACAATTGATGTATTCAAGTTGTACAAGATGTTCAGAAAAGCTTAGGGGCCACCACACTTAGAAGTGAATTCGAAAATTGATGTATTATTGTACAAGACTGTCAGAAAAACTAGGGCCACCGACTATGAGTGGAGTCGAACAATCGATGATTAAGTTGTACAGACTGTCAGAAAGTTAGGGTCTCACGATTATGAGAGTGGGTTCCGACAATTGATGTATCAAGTGTACAATGACTGAAGAAAACTTGGCTCATCCGACTTTGAGAGGGAAGTTCGAACATTGTGTATTCAGTTGTACATGACTGTCAAAGTTAGGCTCATCACATATGAGTGGAAGTTCGACAATTGATGGTATTCAAGTTGTACAAGATGTTGAGAAAGCTAGGGTATCAGATTATGATGGATCAACATTATGGTATTCATTGTCAGCTTCAGAAAGTAGGGCTCTAGACTATAAGTGAAGTTCGAATATATATTGTACAATGACTGTTCAGAAAAGCTTAGGGTCACTACGACTATGAGAGTGGAGTCCAAATTGATGTATTCAAGTGTACAAATGTTCAGAAAAAGTTAGGGGCCCTCACGACTATAGAGTGGAATTCGAACAATTGTGATTCAAGTTGTACAATGACTGTTAGAAAGCTAGGCTCACACGACTTGAGAGTGAAGTCGAACAATCGGGTATTCAAGTTGTACAAGACTGTTCGGAAAAGCTAGGGGCTCACTCACGACTTAGAGAGGGAATTCGAACAATGATGGTATTCAAGTTGTCAAGACTTCAGAAAACTTAGGCCACTCAGATTATAAGTGAAGTTCCGAACAATTGATGGTATCAAGTGTAAGCTGTTCAGAAAGCTAGGGTCACTCAGACTTTAGGTAAGTTCGAACAATTGATGTATCAGTTGTACAAGATGTTCAGAAAAAGCTAGGGGCTACTCACGTTATAAGGGAGTCCGACAATTGATGTATCAAGTTGTACAAGTGTTCAGAAAAGCTTAGGTACACTTATGAGAGTGGGTTCGACATTGTGGATTCATGTACAGATTTCAAAGTAGGTTACGACTTATGAGAGGGATTCCAAAATTCGATGGTATTCAGTTTACAATAGTTCAGAAAAAGCTTAGGGGCTCATCACACTAGAGAGGAAGTTCAACATGATGGTATTAATTGTACAAGATGTTCAAAAGCTTAGGGGTACTCCACTTAGAGAGGGAAGTTCGACAAGAGTATTCAGTGTACAATGACTTTCAAGAAAAGCTTAGGCTCCAGATTATAGATGAGCGACAATGTGGTATCAGTTGTACAGACTGTTCAAAAAAAGTTAGGGGCTCACTCACATATGAAGTGAGTCCACAATTGATGGTATTCGTGACAAGACGTTCAGAAGTAGGGCTACCCGCTTATGGAGTGAAGTTCCGAACAATTGATGGATTCAAGTTGACAAGACTGTCAGAAAAGCTTAGGGCCATACGACTATGAGAGTGGAAGTTCCGAACAATTCGATGGTATTCAAGTTGTACAAAGACTGTTCGAGAAAAAGCTTAGGGCTCACTCACGACTTATTAGAGTGGAAGTTCCGAACAATTCGATGGTATTCAAGTTGTTACAATGACTGTTTAAGTAAAAGCTTAGGGGTTTACGACTTATGAGAGTAGAATTTCCGAACAATTCGATGGTATTCAAGTTGTACAAAGACTGTTCGAAGAAAAAGCCTTAGGGGCTCACCTCACGACTTATGAGAGTGGAATGTCCGAACAATTCGATGGTATTCAAGTTGTACAATGACCTGTTCAAGAAAAAGCTTAGGGGCTCACTCACGAACTCATGAGAGTGGAAGTTCGCCGAACCATTCGATGGTATTCAAGTTGTACAAAGAACTGTTCGCGTAAAGCTTAGGAGCTCACTCACGACTTATGAGAGTGGAAGTTCCGAACAATTCGATGGTATTCAAGTTGTACAAAGAATGTTCGAGAAAATTCTTAGAGGGCTCACTCGACGACTTATGAGAGTGGACGTCCGAACAATTTGAATGGTATTCAAGTTGTTCCACAGACTGTGTCAAGTAAAAGCTTAGGGCTCACTCACTGATTATGAGAGTAGAATTCCCGAACAATTCGATTGGTATTCAAGTTGTAACAAAGACTGTTCGAGAAAAAGCTTAGGGGCTCACTCACAAAACTTCATGAGAGTGGAAGTTCCGCACAATTCGAAGGTATTCAAGTTTGTACACAGGACTGTTCGAGAAAATGCTTAGGGGCTCACTCACTGACTTATGAGAGTGGAAGTGCCGAACAATTCGATGGATATTCAAGTTGTACAATGACTGTTCAAGTAAAAGCTTAGGGCTCTCTCACGACTTATGAGAGTGGAAGTTCCGAACAATTCGATGGTATTCAAGTTGTACAATGACTGTTCAGTAAAAGCTTAGGGCTCACTCAGACTTATGAGAGTGGAAGTTCCGAACAATTCGATGGTATTCAAGTTGTACAATGACTGTTCGAGAAAAAGCTTAGGGGCTCACTCACGACTTATGAGAGTGGAAGTTCCGAACAATTCGATGGTATTCAAGTTGTACAATGACTGTTCGAGAAAAAGCTTAGGGGCTCACTCACGACTTATGAGAGTGGAAGTTCCGAACAATTCGATGGTATTCAAGTTGTAAAATGACTGTTCGAGAAAAGGCTTAGGGGCTCACTCACGACTATGAGAGTGGAAGTTCCGAACAATTCGATGGTATTCAAGTTGTACAATGACTGTTCAAGTAAAAGCTTAGGGGCTCACTCACGACTTATGAGAGTGGAAGTTCCGAACAATTCGATGGTATTCAAGTTGTACAATGACTGTTCGAGAAAAAGCTTAGGGGCTCACTCACGACTTATGAGAGTGGAAGTTCCGAACAATTCGATGGTATTCAAGTTGTACAATGACTGTTCAAGAAAAAGCTTAGGGGCTCACTCACGACTTATGAGAGTGGAAGTTCCGAACAATTCGATGGTATTCAAGTTGTACAATGACTGTTCGAGAAAAAGCTTAGGGGCTCACTCACGACTTATGAGAGTGGAAGTTCCGAACAATTCGATGGTATTCAAGTTGTACAATGACTGTTCAAGAAAAAGCTTAGGGGCTCACTCACGACTTATGAGAGTGGAAGTTCCGAACAATTCGATGGTATTCAAGTTGTACAATGACTGTTCAAGAAAAAGCTTAGGGGCTCACTCACGACTTATGAGAGTGGAAGTTCCGAACAATTCGATGGTATTCAAGTTGTACAATGACTGTTCGAGAAAAAGCTTAGGGGCTCACTCACGACTTATGAGAGTGGAAGTTCCGAACAATTCGATGGTATTCAAGTTGTACAATGACTGTTCGAGAAAAAGCTTAGGGGCTCACTCACGACTTATGAGAGTGGAAGTTCCGAACAATTCGATGGTATTCAAGTTGTACAATGACTGTTCGAGAAAAAGCTTAGGGGCTCACTCACGACTTATGAGAGTGGAAGTTCCGAACAATTCGATGGTATTCAAGTTGTACAATGACTGTTCGAGAAAAAGCTTAGGGGCTCACTCACGACTTATGAGAGTGGAAGTTCCGAACAATTCGATGGTATTCAAGTTGTACAATGACTGTTCGAGAAAAAGCTTAGGGGCTCACTCACGACTTATGAGAGTGGAAGTTCCGAACAATTCGATGGTATTCAAGTTGTACAATGACTGTTCGAGAAAAAGCTTAGGGGCTCACTCACGACTTATGAGAGTGGAAGTTCCGAACAATTCGATGGTATTCAAGTTGTACAATGACTGTTCAAGTAAAAGCTTAGGGGCTCACTCACGACTTATGAGAGTGGAAGTTCCGAACAATTCGATGGTATTCAAGTTGTACAATGACTGTTCAAGAAAAAGCTTAGGGGCTCACTCACGACTTATGAGAGTGGAAGTTCCGAACAATTTGATGGTGGTATTCAAGTTGTACAATGACTGTTCGAGAAAAAGCTTAGGGGCTCACTCACGACTTATGAGAGTGGAAGTTCCGAACAATTCGATGGTATTCAAGTTGTACAATGACTGTTCGAGAAAAAGCTTAGGGGCTCACTCACGACTTATGAGAGTGGAAGTTCCGAACAATTCGATGGTATTCAAGTTGTACAATGACTGTTCAAGAAAAAGCTTAGGGGCTCACTCACGACTTATGAGAGTGGAAGTTCCGAACAATTCGATGGTATTCAAGTTGTACAATGACTGTTCAAGAAAAAGCTTAGGGGCTCACTCACGACTTATGAGAGTGGAAGTTCCGAACAATTCGATGGTATTCAAGTTGTACAATGACTGTTCGAGAAAAAGCTTAGGGGCTCACTCACGACTTATGAGAGTGGAAGTTCCGAACAATTCGATGGTATTCAAGTTGTACAATGACTGTTCAAGAAAAAGCTTAGGGGCTCACTCACGACTTATGAGAGTGGAAGTTCCGAACAATTCGATGGTATTCAAGTTGTACAATGACTGTTCAAGTAAAAGCTTAGGGGCTCACTCACGACTTATGAGAGTGGAAGTTCCGAACAATTCGATGGTATTCAAGTTGTACAATGACTGTTCGAGAAAAAGCTTAGGGGCTCACTCACGACTTATGAGAGTGGAAGTTCCGAACAATTCGATGGTATTCAAGTTGTACAATGACTGTTCAAGAAAAAGCTTAGGGGCTCACTCACGACTTATGAGAGTGGAAGTTCCGAACAATTCGATGGTATTCAAGTTGTACAATGACTGTTCAAGTAAAAGCTTAGGGGCTCACTCACGACTTATGAGAGTGGAAGTTCCGAACAATTCGATGGTATTCAAGTTGTACAATGACTGTTCGAGAAAAAGCTTAGGGGCTCACTCACGACTTATGAGAGTGGAAGTTCCGAACAATTCGATGGTATTCAAGTTGTACAATGACTGTTCGAGAAAAAGCTTAGGGGCTCACTCACGACTTATTAGAGTGGAAGTTCCGAACAATTCGATGGTATTCAAGATTAACAATGACTGTTCAAGAAAAAGCTTAAGGGCTCACTCACGACTTATGAGAGTGGAAGTTCCGAACAATTCGATGGTATTCAAGTTGTACAATGACTGTTCGAGAAAAAGCTTAGGGGCTCACTCACGACTTATGAGAGTGGAAGTTCCGAACAATTCGATGGTATTCAAGTTGTACAATGACTGTTCGAGAAAAAGCTTAGGGGCTCACTCACGACTTATGAGAGTGGAAGTTCCGAACAATTTGATGGTATTCAAGTTGTACAATGACTGTTCAAGTAAAAGCTTAGGGGCTCACTCACGACTTATGAGAGTGGAAGTTCCGAACAATTCGATGGTATTCAAGTTGTACAATGACTGTTCGAGAAAAAGCTTAGGGGCTCACTCACGACTTATGAGAGTGGAAGTTCCGAACAATTCGATGGTATTCAAGTTGTACAATGACTGTTCGAGAAAAAGCTTAGGGGCTCACTCACGACTTATGAGAGTGGAAGTTCCGAACAATTTGATGGTATTCAAGTTGTACAATGACTGTTCAAGTAAAAGCTTAGGGGCTCACTCACGACTTATGAGAGTGGAAGTTCCGAACAATTCGATGGTATTCAAGTTGTACAAAGACTGTTCGAGAAAAAGCTTAGGGGCTCACTCACGACTTATGAGAGTGGAAGTTCCGAACAATTCGATGGTATTCAAGTTGTACAATGACTGTTCGAGAAAAAGCTTAGGGGCTCACTCACGACTTATGAGAGTGGAAGTTCCGAACAATTTCGATGGTATTCAAGTTGTACAATGACTGTTCAAGTAAAAGCTTAGGGGCTCACTCACGACTTATGAGAGTGGAAGTTCCGAACAATTCGATGGTATTCAAGTTGTACAATGACTGTTCAAGAAAAAGCTTAGGGGCTCACTCACGACTTATGAGAGTGGAAGTTCCGAACAATTCGATGGTATTCAAGTTGTACAATGACTGTTCGAGAAAAAGCTTAGGGGCTCACTCACGACTTATGAGAGTGGAAGTTCCGAACAATTCGATGGTATTCAAGTTGTACAATGACTGTTCGAGAAAAAGCTTAGGGGCTCACTCACGACTTATGAGAGTGGAAGTTCCGAACAATTTGATGGTATTCAAGTTGTACAATGACTGTTCGAAGTAAAAGCTTAGGGGCTCACTCACGACTTATGAGAGTGGAAGTTCCGAACAATTCGATGGTATTCAAGTTGTACAATGACTGTTCGAGAAAAAGCTTAGGGGCTCACTCACGACTTATGAGAGTGGAAGTTCCGAACAATTCGATGGTATTCAAGTTGTACAATGACTGTTCGAGAAAAAGCTTAGGGGCTCACTCACGACTTATGAGAGTGGAAGTTCCGAACAATTCGATGGTATTCAAGTTGTACAATGACTGTTCAAGAAAAAGCTTAGGGGCTCACTCACGACTTATGAGAGTGGAAGTTCCGAACAATTCGATGGTATTCAAGTTGTACAATGACTGTTCGAGAAAAAGCTTAGGGGCTCACTCACGACTTATGAGAGTGGAAGTTCCGAACAATTCGATGGTATTCAAGTTGTACAATGACTGTTCGAGAAAAAGCTTAGGGGCTCACTCACGACTTATGAGAGTGGAAGTTCCGAACAATTCGATGGTATTCAAGTTGTACAATGACTGTTCAAGTAAAAGCTTAGGGGCTCACTCACGACTTATGAGAGTGGAAGTTCCGAACAATTCGATGGTATTCAAGTTGTACAATGACTGTTCGAGAAAAAGCTTAGGGGCTCACTCACGACTTATGAGAGTGGAAGTTCCGAACAATTCGATGGTATTCAAGTTGTACAATGACTGTTCGAGAAAAAGCTTAGGGGCTCACTCACGACTTATGAGAGTGGAAGTTCCGAACAATTCGATGGTATTCAAGTTGTACAATGACTGTTCAAGAAAAAGCTTAGGGGCTCACTCACGACTTATGAGAGTGGAAGTTCCGAACAATTCGATGGTATTCAAGTTGTACAATGACTGTTCGAGAAAAAGCTTAGGGGCTCACTCACGACTTATGAGAGTGGAAGTTCCGAACAATTCGATGGTATTCAAGTTGTACAATGACTGTTCGAGAAAAAGCTTAGGGGCTCACTCACGACTTATGAGAGTGGAAGTTCCGAACAATTTGATGGTATTCAAGTTGTACAATGACTGTTCAAGTAAAAGCTTAGGGGCTCACTCACGACTTATGAGAGTGGAAGTTCCGAACAATTCGATGGTATTCAAGTTGTACAATGACTGTTCGAGAAAAAGCTTAGGGGCTCACTCACGACTTATGAGAGTGGAAGTTCCGAACAATTCGATGGTATTCAAGTTGTACAATGACTGTTCAAGTAAAAGCTTAGGGGCTCACTCACAACTTATGAGAGTGGAAGTTCCGAACAATTTGATGGTATTTAAGTTGTACAAAGACTGTTCGAGTAAAAGCTTAGGAGCTCACTCACGACTTATGAGAGTGGAAGTTCCGAACAATTCGATGGTATTCAAGTTGTACAATGACTGTTCGAGAAAAAGCTTAGGGGCTCCTCACGACTTATGAGAGTGGAAGTTCCGAACAATTTGATGGTATTCAAGTTGTACAATGACTGTTCAAGTAAAAGCTTAGGGGCTCACTCACGACTTATGAGAGTGGAAGTTCCGAACAATTCGATGGTATTCAAGTTGTACAATGACTGTTCAAGTAAAAGCTTAGGGGCTCACTCACGACTTATGAGAGTGGAAGTTCCGAACAATTCGATGGTATTCAAGTTGTACAATGACTGTTCAAGAAAAAGCTTAGGGGCTCACTCACGACTTATGAGAGTGGAAGTTCCGAACAATTCGATGGTATTCAAGTTGTACAATGACTGTTCGAGAAAAAGCTTAGGGGCTCACTCACGACTTATGAGAGTGGAAGTTCCGAACAATTCGATGGTATTCAAGTTGTACAATGATTGTTCGAGAAAAAGCTTAGGGGTTTACTCACGACTTATGAGAGTGGAAGTTCCGAACAATTCGATGGTATTCAAGTTGTACAATGACTGTTCGAGAAAAAGCTTAGGGGCTCACTCACGACTTATGAGAGTGGAAGTTCCGAACAATTCGATGGTATTCAAGTTGTACAATGACTGTTCAAGTAAAAGCTTAGGGGCTCACTCACGACTTATGAGAGTGGAAGTTCCGAACAATTTGATGGTATTCAAGTTGTACAATGACTGTTCAAGTAAAAGCTTAGGGGCTCACTCACGACTTATGAGAGTGGAAGTTCCGAACAATTCGATGGTATTCAAGTTGTACAATGACTGTTCGAGAAAAAGCTTAGGGGCTCACTCACGACTTATGAGAGTGGAAGTTCCGAACAATTCGATGGTATTCAAGTTGTACAATGACTGTTCGAGAAAAAGCTTAGGGGCTCACTCACGACTTATGAGAGTGGAAGTTCCGAACAATTCGATGGTATTCAAGTTGTACAATGACTGTTCAAGAAAAAGCTTAGGGGCTCACTCACGACTTATGAGAGTGGAAGTTCCGAACAATTCGATGGTATTCAAGTTGTACAATGACTGTTCGAGAAAAAGCTTAGGGGCTCACTCACGACTTATGAGAGTGGAAGTTCCGAACAATTCGATGGTATTCAAGTTGTACAATGACTGTTCGAGAAAAAGCTTAGGGGCTCACTCACGACTTATGAGAGTGGAAGTTCCGAACAATTCGATGGTATTCAAGTTGTACAATGACTGTTCAAGTAAAAGCTTAGGGGCTCACTCACGACTTATGAGAGTGGAAGTTCCAAACAATTCGATGGTATTCAAGTTGTACAATGACTGTTCAAGTAAAAGCTTAGGGGCTCACTCACGACTTATGAGAGTGGAAGTTCCGAACAATTCGATGGTATTCAAGTTGTACAATGACTGTTCAAGAAAAAGCTTAGGGGCTCACTCACGACTTATGAGAGTGGAAGTTCCGAACAATTCGATGGTATTCAAGTTGTACAATGACTGTTCGAGAAAAAGCTTAGGGGCTCACTCACGACTTATGAGAGTGGAAGTTCCGAACAATTCGATGGTATTCAAGTTGTACAATGACTGTTCGAGAAAAAGCTTAGGGGCTCACTCACGACTTATGAGAGTGGAAGTTCCGAACAATTCGATGGTATTCAAGTTGTACAATGACTGTTCAAGAAAAAGCTTAGGGGCTCACTCACGACTTATGAGAGTGGAAGTTCCGAACAATTCGATGGTATTCAAGTTGTACAATGACTGTTCAAGTAAAAGCTTAGGGGCTCACTCACGACTTATGAGAGTGGAAGTTCCGAACAATTCGATGGTATTCAAGTTGTACAATGACTGTTCGAGAAAAAGCTTAGGGGCTCACTCACGACTTATGAGAGTGGAAGTTCCGAACAATTCGATGGTATTCAAGTTGTACAATGACTGTTCGAGAAAAAGCTTAGGGGCTCACTCACGACTTATGAGAGTGGAAGTTCCGAACAATTCGATGGTATTCAAGTTGTACAATGACTGTTCAAGTAAAAGCTTAGGGGCTCACTCACGACTTATGAGAGTGGAAGTTCCGAACAATTTCGATGGTATTCAAGTTGTACAATGACTGTTCAAGAAAAAGCTTAGGGGCTCACTCACGACTTATGAGAGTGGAAGTTCCGAACAATTCGATGGTATTCAAGTTGTACAATGACTGTTCGAGAAAAAGCTTAGGGGCTCACTCACGACTTATGAGAGTGGAAGTTCCGAACAATTCGATGGTATTCAAGTTGTACAATGACTGTTCGAGAAAAAGCTTAGGGGCTCACTCACGACTTATGAGAGTGGAAGTTCCGAACAATTCGATGGTATTCAAGTTGTACAATGACTGTTCAAGAAAAAGCTTAGGGGCTCACTCACGACTTATGAGAGTGGAAGTTCCGAACAATTCGATGGTATTCAAGTTGTACAATGACTGTTCAAGTAAAAGCTTAGGGGCTCACTCACGACTTATGAGAGTGGAAGTTCCGAACAATTTCGATGGTATTCAAGTTGTACAATGACTGTTCGAGAAAAAGCTTAGGGGCTCACTCACGACTTATGAGAGTGGAAGTTCCGAACAATTCGATGGTATTCAAGTTGTACAATGACTGTTCGAAGTAAAAGCTTAGGGGCTCACTCACGACTTATGAGAGTGGAAGTTCCGAACAATTCGATGGTATTCAAGTTGTACAATGACTGTTCAAGTAAAAGCTTAGGGGCTCACTCACGACTTATGAGAGTGGAAGTTCCGAACAATTCGATGGTATTCAAGTTGTACAATGACTGTTCAAGTAAAAGCTTAGGGGCTCACTCACGACTTATGAGAGTGGAAGTTCCGAACAATTCGATGGTATTCAAGTTGTACAAAGACTGTTCGAGAAAAAGCTTAGGGGCTCACTCACGACTTATGAGAGTGGAAGTTCCGAACAATTCGATGGTATTCAAGTTGTACAATGACTGTTCGAGAAAAAGCTTAGGGGCTCACTCACGACTTATGAGAGTGGAAGTTCCGAACAATTCGATGGTATTCAAGTTGTACAATGACTGTTCGAGAAAAAGCTTAGGGGCTCACTCACGACTTATGAGAGTAGAAGTTCCGAACAATTCGATGGTATTCTAGTTGTACAAAGACTCTTCGAGAAAAAGCTTAGGGGCTCACTCACGACTTATGAGAATGGAAGTTCCGAACAATTCGTTGGTATTCAAGTTGTACAATGACTGTTCAAAAAAGAAGGGGCCATACAATTTTTAAAAAGGA